>JABUQX010129183.1:20000-44020 GCA_015478945.1 Trachelipus rathkii | reverse complement strand
TTGATTTAAGATTAAAGTCGGGGGAAGTTAATAGTCGAAGTTCTTGTGTTTGGATGGTTAGGCCACCTTGCAACAGCACCTTGTGTGCGATCACGTGAGAGATCTGCTATCAATCCACAATAAATAATACTTTGACAAATTTTCATTTATCGATAATGATTTGTCCTAATTCATTCCATGATAAATGAATTCTTTTTAAAATATTATATAAAGCTAGTCAGCTTTGCGACCTCTATTTGGAAGCTCTTCTCCAGGATATTTTTAAAAAGATCTTCGTTTTTTCACAGCAGGTATTACCTCCGCAGGTGTTTTGAATCATTCGAGATTGACTTACTTAATGAAGCATATAGAATTAGTTTTAAGATCTATTAATTTTCTGTATGGCTTCTTGATATAAGGCACGTTTTTCATGAATGTTAATGTCTGAATTTAATATCCTAAGCACTCTTTTCTCGTATTGTTAATCTGTTCAACTTTGGGATTCATGTAAAACTTTGGGGTATAGGTTGCAGATATGGTCCTGAACTCATTCTGGCATATGAGGACTCTGTGTTTGTAATTGTTGATTGAATTGCTGGAAGAAGGTAACCCTGAAGGGTTTGTTGTATAGGCTGATACTGTCTGAAGGCTGTGTTAGAGATGACTGATGGTTGTATGTTTGATCAGAATTTGCAGATTATTATTACTTCATTTCTCATACTCAATTATTATGGTAATACAGCCACCTTCTTCATTATTCTGATAATCCACTTAGTTATTAAAGAGAAGCTATGACGGAAAAAAGTAACGGGAGGAACACTCCACCTCCCTTCTGCAGTAACTTCTTTTTACTTTCCAGTTTCTTATCAAGTAATAGATTTTAATTTAATAAATCTTTTATGACGGCGAAGCTTTACCTCTGGGGTTTGTTTAAAGGAACATTCCTTTTATAAGATTTAAGCAGACTTCGCATACACACTGGGTGAATTTCTCATCCTCACTAAATAGTTTTACGTTTTTCAAAGCTGTTTTTCAGTTTTTAAATTTTTTATAAGAGGTAAATATTTAAACAAACTAGTGGACTCAATATTCAGGTATGAATACAGTTTCAATTTCGAATTTGGCAAAATGTTAGTACGTGAGCAAAACTCTTATACGTGTTTATGATAATGTGACATTTTTTTTAACCGTCTTCAATAGAATACTCCTTTTATTATACCTTTAAGGATTTATCTCTAGTTATGGAAACATTTGCGATGCTAATACATTGATCTGATTTCATTAACATCAACTCTGCCGAAGATATAAAAATCTCTTATCAGAAAAACATATATACTCTCCATATACTTATCTTCTGATAAAAAAATGTTCTGGGTGAATGAAAAATACAGAGATGTTTAAATGATGGGAAAAACAGTAAACGTTTTCATTCTATTTCTTTCATTTAACTTAATGCAATTAAATCATCTAATTACAAATTGAGTTTATGTCCATCACATTATCAACGATTTGATGTCATAGATTCCTTCATGAAACATTGAATTACATCTTTATATTCTGCAAAATTTTTCCTGATAGACACTGTAACACCATATTATTTTTGGTTCTTGTTCAAAATTTTCCATCTCTCTTAATATGTTTAATAACAGAAAAAAGGTTTTCCCGCATCCTGTAGGGCCTGATACAAGACAAGTGCAGGACTACGGAAAAGCATAAATTTACCACACGGTCCATACTCTCAAATTACTCGATGGTTTAATGTAAATACTTATTAATATAAATATAACTACAACACTATATATATATAAGATATAATACATATTTTTAAAAATATATATATATATATATAAATATAACTGCACGTAATATATATATATATATATATATATATATTCCAAAGGTTTAATGAATTTTTTTTCACCAGAATGTGTGTTTCGGATAGGACTTTAAACAGTTAAAGGCTAGTAAGACAAAAAGCAGAAAGACAAAGCGCATTAGCCAGGGGTGAGGGGAGGGGCCCTCTGGGGCTTTTTGCGCTACTGCCTTATGAGTTATAGGCTTTACGGTCGAAAAAAACATGTTTTTATTACAAAAAATTTTAACAGTGAACAAGGGTTTTGTATAAATAAAAATTAAAGAAAGTTTAAGTATAAAATAAATAACCTGTTTCATAGTACAGAAAAACGAATTATTTGAAAAGAAAACAAAGTAATGTAAACATTTTTATTAAAAAAAGTGTATATTAACGCTACAATTACGAAATATATTTAGCGTTCGCGCAGTAATATGCGCCTGCGGGGCGCTCGCGTCGTTTCCGGGCCGTGGGCGCGTCTGCGGGCCGGGGGGCAACCTCGCGTTCGGTCTTGCCACCCTGCGATCGTTTTATAGAGTTGAAACCGTGATTCAACATAATGCATCTTCCTCACCGCTTTTTCTTCCTTTTTTTTCAGTAGAAACCCTAAAGGAGGGTTCTCACACTCATTTGTGACGGTTCTGAAATTCTCAAAAATGAGATCTATGTTATTAAAAACATATATAATAGTTACACTAATATCAGGAATGTTAAGTTACATTTTACAATTCGGTACCGCCACCGGTTCCACACCGGTACCCGGTACCGGTACTAACACATACAAATAAGCGCATTTAGAAACCGCCATTGCGAGGACCTTTCTTTTTTTCCTTCTTCTTCTTTTCCTACAACCACATCTATCTGCTTTGGGCTTCTTCAAAAAGCTTTTCTTCGTTTTTTCAGGGGGCCCCCCCTTCAAGAGGGGGGTCTCGAACTCATTTTGGGGTTCTGAAACCCCGAAAAATGAGTTCTACACCTATGAAAAATACATAGATGTAGGACACCTCATTGTTCTAATATGTAGCTGGGAGCCAGAATTTCCATTCTTGGCACCGCAACCACCAGCTCCGGCTTCCGGCCCCATATGGTTCGCCAAATAATTAACATAGCCATTCTATTTCATTTATTCTCTTCTATACACTCACCAAATTCAGGCTTTCTAAGTCCATTTTTTAAATTTAAGGGGGCGGGGGACCCCCCCCCCTTTGACGTAGCGACTTGAAACATTGGATACAAAATGATGAAACATATAAAGAAGACATGCCAAAGTTTGAAGAAGATTACGATTGACTCTAAACACCTTACTTTTTGCTAAGATGTGTCAATTGTCTCATTTCTTGCCCCATTAATGACCCCCGCCTGGGGGCCCTGGGGACTTTGGCGTTCGGGAAAGTAACTACGGGAATCTTATTTTTTTGAGACATTCTACCCCTGTTTGGACCACCCGTCAATTGATAGGTTTTGACGAAAGGGTACGCCATTCTTACGAAAAAAACGCAGTTGGTGCGTTCTAAAAACGCAACGGCTGAAACGCCACGCTCGGCAATAGCGGCAATCGGCTCGGCATACCTCAAAACATACTAGTCACCATCAAGATCGACTTCATAGCTCCAGAAATAAAAATGTTAGCACAGCTGTGTTAGAAAAGGCTAGAAAAGGGGGGTGGGGGATACTAACTCATAGAAGGAACCACCCTAGCACCTTTTAATGTATACCAATCGACTCCCCGTACCTTATAACTAGGAGTAGACACTAATACCGCTGTATTCTATGACGTAGGACATGTCATTTGCTAGAAAAGGCTAGAAAAAGGTGGGATGGGGTTAATAAAACTCATAGAAGTAAGCATCTAAGCACCTTCTAATATTACACCAATCGACTCCCCGTACCCAATACCTAGGGGTGGTGGACACTAAGATCGGTGTATTCTACAATATAGGTCGGCACGTGCTAGAAGCTTGAAACAGGTTAAGAATATAGAATTAATAGAATATAGAATATTATAGAATATTATAGAATATCTAGAATATAGAATAACATGCGACCTTTTCTCGACCGGCGGCACCCTTTGAAGTGACGCCGTTCTTCGCCTTCTTATCAGTTTTGCGGTTTGCGGTTTTAGATAAGAAGGTCCACTTTTATGACCTTTGCGGTTTGCGGTTAGATAACTCTCAGTCCAATTCTGGTGTATACTACTATATATATATGCCGAAAAAAAATTTACCTACTCTTAACACAATGAATGTTCTTGTTAAACCAGCAACTTCAAATTAGGAAAAAATATAAATGATAAATGTATACATCTAAATTGCAATGTATTTAAAAGTTTGAAAAAGATAAACTGTTTGAAGTAAGTAATCTCTCTCCCTCACAAATATAACTTTGGAATTAATCTCAAAAATATGTTTTTTACTTTAACATCTTAATAGCAATTTTCTAAAACAAAGAAAATAGGATTAAAAGTTATTTGTTTATGATTAGTTACGATATTTTGAACTTTTGATGTTATCAAATTTTTATTTATTTTTTTAACAAGTAAGTTTATATTCTATTTAATTAACTTTTTTACTTTTTCTTTAAAAAAAAAAAAAAAAAAAAAAAAACTATAATATATATATATATAATATATATTTATATAAACCTATAATATATATATATATATATATATATATATATATATATATATATATATATATATATATATATATATATATATATATATATATAATAATATATATATATATATGGGATGGATAAAGCTCAAAGCTCCAACACAGATTATAATTAATTAAAAAGGGTTGTTAGTGAAAGGGGAGGATACGTTAAAAGTTTATTAAAACACAAGTGAAATATTAATGGCACTTCGAATAATAATTAGATGCAATGGGCATTAAAAAAGTACATAAATTGAATAGGTAAATGTTTTTAATACTTGATTATATAATCGCAAGTAACCGGTTATATAAGATAGGGACCCAAACGCAGGCGACCTTGCTCCGATGAGCTCTCTGACAAGAATCTCTTAGCTATGTTATTAGACACAGTTTGTTATAATAATTAGATGGCAATTAATGTTTCTGTTGTTATTACATGAATATATAAAAATTTGGGCAGACGCAGGAGCCCCACGTCCGCCTCCTGCACTATATCGTGGCAGAGTCCTGTTTTCGACCAGTGCCCAAAGGGTGGTCCCAATAGACGCTCACCGGCAGTTACAAATTCAAAATTTCCCAGCTCTTATTGGTGGGTTTAGATCTTTCAACAGTTTTACTTTAATAACAACGCTCTACGTGTCATTCAGATGCCAACGGTTTTTTCCATGTACACTTAGGAGATATGTAAGCCCGTCTCCATACAGGTTGTGTACAGGTATTGTTTGGGCGCATTGACCTCTCTTGCACTCTCATAATATACATAAAATAATTGGTCAGTCTCAGATCAAAGTGGTGATCTTGGACGTGCTCAAGGGTTGTTCCCAACACAGATGCAGTAGGGGCCCCACTGCAGCTATATAATTGGGAAATCTCTTTTATTTTTACAACCTTTAACCCTATTTATTATTATTAAAAA
This sequence comes from Trachelipus rathkii, assembly GCA_015478945.1. Classification (NCBI taxonomy): domain Eukaryota; kingdom Metazoa; phylum Arthropoda; class Malacostraca; order Isopoda; family Trachelipodidae; genus Trachelipus; species Trachelipus rathkii. Next base: position 38,619 of record JABUQX010129183.1, on the reverse strand, counting down.
ATTACACATAGGAAAGTGAAGAAAAACCAAAAACACTATGACAGATAAAAGGAGAATTTTTTTACAAATACTAGCTTCGTAAATATGACTGTTTATCAATAAATACAATTTATCATTCGTCATCCAATAACAATGTATTAATATCGTTCCAATTTATCATCCAATTTACCCTTTTCTCGGTTTTGGTAAATTTCATTTGCTTCTGTAGGGAAAATACGCCTCTAGGAATCACACCATTCGATAGCTCAGATATCCTTTTGCTCCTCCTACACTTCCCAATCCCTCTCTCCGTCTACCTATCTAGAATGGGAGAGTAAGGAATTGGCCAATAAAGAAAACTATTTACATAGACACTGAATCATACATCAATCGACACCACTGGCACTCCTCTAACAAAGGAAGGGTTAAACAGATGTCCACCGGGGGGGGGAAGAAATTCCACCTTGCCCCAGAGCGGCCCCTACGTGCTTTGGGGGGCTCTGGACTCGCTGTCGCGGAGCCCTTTTAAGTGGAGAAGTAAGTCGAAGTTGACATGCAAAAGTGCGAAATGACAGTGTTGAAAATAGTGAAAAAAAGGTGGTTAGTAGGTGTGAATGGTTAAACAAACTAAGGGTTAATCACTAATCATAGCTCTATTGTGTTTTAAAAGCGTGAGTGTTGTGTAATTAACCTTAATTGAGTGTTTCAAACAAGACTCCCTGGCCCATTAGCGTGCTTAGAGCTGAGTCATGTTCATTCACACGTACCAATCACACACATAAGCCTTTATACAAAGCGCGCAACATTATTTACACATAGAAATGAACCCCAACAATTAGGGTACTAAAACCCACAAGATCGAGAAATCCACCTTTCAAATCAACCCTTCCTCATCCGTAGATTGACGGCGTTTATTTAGGATATCCGCTCGGTTTTCAATAATGGCCCGTGTAACAGTAAAACAAAGAAAAATTGAACTTACATTATCAATTTTCTATGCCACATCAGACCAGCTCAAGAATGACGAGACTAAATTAAACCTACTAGCTTCCCCCATGACAACGACGCAAAGTAGAAGGGTTACGAGTGAGTGATTTATCGTATTAACAGGATATATGAAAGTTCATTTCCTTCCTTAGCTAATATTCGCACGAAAAACAATTAAGACCCCCAAAAATAAGGGTCCCAAAAAACGCAGTAGCTTTCAACCTAAAGCCACCCTTTAAATAGCGAATACATGCACACAATTAATAGAAACAACAACAGCAAAAAAGAAGGGGGTCATCATAAACTAAAACGACTTCTACTAAATGTTACAAGGTCTCACTTCACTATACAAAATTACAGATTAATAATCATATATTCACGATCACGATTTTTAATCTATACGCAATTTGCCTTTGAATAAAGTCCATAATAAAGGCTCGAAGAAAAACCTCGACTCGTACGCGAGAGTCGAAAGAACTGACCTTTACAAGAGCATTGAAAGAAAAAAAGGCACTTAACCTCATGACGTCCTCTACGTGAGACCATGCATAATGATAGTTCGTTTTATTTTATAAATATTTACAAAAAAAAAAACAATACAAGAAAACCTAACTAGCGTCACAGATTCGCGAACCCAAAAGTTAAACTAATTTGTTAAAAACAAACACTTCATTTCATCTTGGAACAAAATCCAAAAATTAGACGCTAAACACTAAAAAAAGAATTTTGTTTAACATATTTTACACAAAAAATACAACAAAAAAACCAACTATGGGCACAAGTTTATCGAACCAAAATTAAACATCTAATTATAAAAACAAAACACATTTCCAAAGTGAGTTTGCGTTCACGAATACAAACCTCAACAAAAAGCGAACTAAACTTCCAACTTAAGAGAAAAAATATTCTACATCCTAACTCTTAAACCTTTTGTCAAGAACTGAAAACATTTCTTTGTACAAATTTTGGGTAGTTCTAAAACTCCTCCCCTTGTACCCGAGCACCCAATAAAAGGCGGGGAACCGCTTTCAGCTTCGAACCAACCAATTCGATGCCGCATAAAAAGCTCCTCCCACTCCCTAGAATGGATGTAGGCATAGGAGGGAAGATGCCGTATAAACCATTTACTTAAAACAAAGGGCTTATAGTCCTCCTTTATTATTTATGGACGAACCAATCAGCGCTCTTTATATGCGTGGGAATCGGCCCGCCCCCTTTCTTTAGTTTTCCCAGAATAACCTCTGTCTTTCAGGCATCTGTTTTTAATCAATTATCCAGGCTGACTTTCTTTCTAATGACCACCATATATCAACTGTCAACGTTGATCCGAAAAGGCCTGTTCCTGTTCTTCACAAATTTACAAACATTCATTTGGTTGCCGCTTTTCTGCGGCAACAGTTTCCTTTCAATTTAGAATTTTCAGCACAGACCGAACGTTTCTCCTTCGCCGCTTGCCTACTTAGGCAAACAATTATATAGAGGAAATTCAGCAAGTCTTTCATTGAAAATCTTTTTTGAGATAAAGGAATGATATCCCTTCCTTTTGCTATGCATTCCTTTACACCCATTGTAGGGTCTTTTAAAAGTCAGATGGGGCAATTTTTATGAGCTTCTCGTAACTCCGCGGTTCAAGTTTAAAGGGCTTTGGATAAGGGGTATCCCCAGGAATGTCACTTTGTTTACATTTTTTCTGTCTGCGGTTTGTTTTGGTTGAGCGAAATTTTTCGAGTGTTCCGACAGGATTTCGTTACATTTTTTTTCATTCGGTTTGTTGGTGTTTCTCACTTTACACTTGCTTTATCTTTTATTTTTATTTTATTAATTATAATAGAAATAGAACTACGAAGGAATGAATTTGAAATAAGAGAGGAAGTTTATTAAACATGCACATTAAGACCATTTTAGGTTGCGTCATTACCTGCTATTAAAATTTTTTAAACGGTTTTCTTTCTTATAGGGTAACTTTTAATTCACTTAGCGTCTACGCATGAGCGTTCTCTCATATTGTGTGTGTGTGACTTGTGAGTTCACAATTTTTGGGTCCCTCGCTTACAGATTTTAGTCAGACACTTGCTTATAAGGTTTATTGTTTTATTGTTACTGGTCTATTTTATACCCCAAAATAGATATTAAGCATGCAAATTATTTATTTCCATACATTTAATTTAAAAAAAAAAAATTTTTAACCTCATGAAGCTTTGTGTAGGATACCGTACTCTTAGGTAGTTCCACCTGCCGCGAATTCTGCCTGAGTGGCGGAGGCAAAAGTGTTCCGCTCCAAATTTTGATCTTAAGAAAGCGGCAGTTGGCAACCCAAGAGTTCTGCATTCCTTACAGTCCACTTCGTTATATAAACCAACCTCCTTTCAATTTCATTTCCCGTCAATCTTATGTTCCCTCAGGATTCTTGACTGACTTACAATTTTAAATGTCATTGGAAAGAACATATTTTTATCTCGTTAAAACACACATTATAAAGCTTGGGGCAAGATACAGTACTCTCAGAGAAATCATCTGTCACCGATTTCTCATGAACGGCCGAAAGCGCAAATGTTCCCGTTGGTACAAAATATTATTAAAAAATATAAAACCTTCATGCAATTCAGAATTATGAAATTTTGATACATTACTATCGTTTAAATTTTTATTTTTAAAAGCTTTGGCGATAGCAATTTTATCCTTTTCTATCTCACTTGCTATTTCAGCCTCACTTATATGACCTACATTTTTATTATTTTTAGTATTAATTACAAAAGAAATTTCGCTATTTTTAGCAACTATATTTAATTCATTGAGATTTTTATTATTGATTTTATTATTATTATTTTTATCATTATTATAATTTTAATTATTATTATTATTATTATTATTATTATTATTATTATTATTATTTTTATTATTATTATTATTATTTTATTATTATTATATTATTATATTATTATTATTATTATTTTTACTATATTATTATTTTATTATATTATTATTATTATTATTATATTATATTATTTATTTTATTATTATTATTATTATTATTATTATTATTATTATTATTATTATTATTATTATTATTATTATTATTATTATTATTATTATTATTATTATTATTATTCACTCTAACCTTTGGAGTAAATGAAAATTTTCTATTATTTAACATATTTCTCCGACCGCCATCGTTTTGAAATTTTTGCGGTCTCTTTGGTCTGTGTTTTCCCTTGGATACAGCTCTTCCTGATTCCCTGTGTTTATATCCTCCACGAGAGGGGGAATTGGTTGGGAGTTTTCGGGTACCAAATTTTTGAATAGGTTGTCTGCTATTCGTACAAGGGTATGTACATCGACCGACTGTGCTAGTGTGTATAAATTCCTTTGTACCGATGTATGGAGTTCCGATAGGAATAATTCTTTCGCAAAATGTTTATGATTTTTTAAGGAATAGTTCAAAATTCTTGTTGCCTAATACCTCTTTGACCCGTTGGATAAAATGGCTAGGTAATTCATTCCGGTACACTCCTCCTCTGATGACGACATGCATTCTTTGTTTGAGTGTAGGAAAATAAGACAGCTCTATGGTGTTTATTAGTTCTTCATATGCGTTCGACTTAAGTGGATATTGGATTGAAGACAACAAATGCTTCGGGAGAATAGGTGCTAAATATCTTACTTTCTCTATCCCATCATTAATTCTGTATAGTTTAAAGACGACGTTGATCGCGGACAGCCATAAAGTCACGTCAGAGGAGTCGAAAGATGGCAGTTAACTCGGACTCAAAGTGTTCGTTTTGTTTTGGCTCCCTTTGGCCTGAGTCGATGGTTTGGAGAGTGGTTGTTGTGGAGAGGGGGATTTTTTTGCCTGCATCCCTTTGGGGGAAAGGGTATGTAGTAGGAAGACGGTATTGGACTACGTTACTGCCTTGACCTTTTGACCTTTTTTGACCGCGGCCTTTTTTGAGCCCCAAATTTTTACCTGACCTTGACCTTTTTGGGCCTTGACCTTTTTGAGAACCCAATTTTTTTGGCCTTGACCTTTTTTGGCAACCTGAATTTTTTTGGCAACCCTAATTTTTTGGCAACCCTAATTTTTTGGCAACCCTAATTTTTTCGGCAACCCTAATTTTTGCAACCCTTCGAAGAAGGGTTGCGCCAAACGGTTGGCGCAGCAACCATTGTACGTGTCCCACCCTAATTTTTTTGGCCAACCCTTTGGTCTTCCATGGGTACAATTGGCCCACCCTAATTTTTTGGTACCCCCCTTTTTAGGGGCTTAGCCCCTTTTTTTGATATTTTGCTAGCCTACACCTAGTCTACACTCAGCCTCCACATAGCCTACACCCAGCCTTACGCCTAGTCTACACCTAGCCTAACACCTACCACCTAGCCTACACCTCAACCTAGCCTACACCTAGCCTCCACCAGCCTTCACCATAGCCTTACACCTACAAACCTAGCTCCCACCCAGCCTTCCAAACATTAAGCGTGCACCTACCACCTAGCCTACACCCAGGGCCTACACTATCCTACACCTACACCTAACCTCCACCCAGCTTGAGCTTTCAGCCAGGTACCTTGCCACCTTGCCTTTTGGTAGTATCTGTTGCTAAATTGAACGTCATGTAGTACCTGACCTGTTTTGGATCTGTCCTAACTTATTTCCATCATCGGTCACCACACCACACACCACACACACACACACACACACACTTTACATTTACACATCATTCACTATGACACTTACACTCGCCCATAGATTACTTACACTTACATTTACACTTATACATAACATTCCACTTATGACCACTTACAATTCGCCCATAGATGCAAGATATAGCACCATTGCCGTACAAACTTAGTAATATTAAGGACACACATCATAAAAACTTCTCCCTTAGTATTCTTCCGTGGGTCAATTTTGGCCCACCCTTATTTTTGTCCCTTATTTTCGGCAGACCTAATTTTTCGAACCAACCCTTTGTCTTCCATGCGGAGAGATTCTGCCAATTTTTTTTGAGAAAACAAATTTTTCGGTCAAACCCTTTTGTATTCTACCGGTACAATTTTTTGCATGTGAGCGTGTGTGTGTTTTGAAACCTTGTAGCTTTTTTGGATGGCTTTGATGGTTCCCAATCACCCTAAGTATGTAATCTAGTGATGTTCTATTAGTGTCTAATGAAGTTTAATTTTAGATTGAAGGTGGCCAAGCTGGTGGGTCCTAGGTGCCAAGTGACGCAGAGTGCCATATGAGTTGCCAAGTGTCTCAACTAGCTAGTCATCCGAGACTCCAAGTGCCTGTCCCCAATACTAGGTGTACGCATTAGGTGGCACAAATAGCGAGTGGCCACTTATATATATTGGCAAGCCTTTTCATAGCTCTCTCCCTGGCAGTCCATTCAGAGAAATAGCCCTTAACGTGCTTAACAATGGGTGGTGGCCTTCCTAACGTTAGCATATAGCGCTCCCGTGTGCTCTACCGCGGATTGGCTGTATATTAACAAGTTGCTATCGATATCTTCCTTACTGGTGAGCATCTCGCTCCTCGTTTTTCTGAACACTGTTCTAATGTGTACCCTGCTCGGTTTATTTCATTACTTATCCCCTCCTCCCTCTAAACCTAGTATTATACGATATCTACGTAAAATATATATATTAATACTGAGATATACACTCACTCAGTTCTCACACTCATTTAAAATCTAAATATAATATAGTATAATATATATTATATATATACCTCCCTATATATATGGATATATATAATAATAATATATATATATATATATATATATATATATTATTATAATATACATATATATATATTATAGTATATGATATATATATATATATATATTAATATATATATATATATATATATATATATATAGTATATATTATATATATATATATCATCACTTAGTCACATATAAATATCACTATTGCTCACCTTATTACACACATTACCACTATGACACTATACATACAATCACTATGTCACTTATAATCACATACACTATGACACTTATACACACATTTCACTATGACACTTATACATACACACATGACACTTTGATAATAGCTCTAACTTTAACATATTTTTACATACCTTATCCTAACTCTCATTTATGACTACTTATATTATTATTTATTATTATTATTACATAACATTATATATTACTTATTATTACATTATAAGCACTTTATTAACATTCTATTATTTTTAATTCAATTTAATACTACTATCATTTAGACACTTAATTATAATATTAAGTCACTTATAATTCATATCTACTGACTTACTTAGACATTTTACACTATTTGACCTACTAGAGTACATACTTACTACTAGCTCATCATTAATTGTATTACATCTATTACATCTATCCTAACACTCATACACACACACACACAGTATATACACTTACACTTACTCACACAAACACCCTCGATATTTTGATTCCTTAACTTTGATGTATTCAATAAGATACAAGATATAGTTAATATTATAATGTACTTTACCCATTTAAGTCGTAAGTGACTGCCCACCAGGACATCATTAAGCAGGCCCTCCCCGCAAAGTATATGATATCACAGCTACCGCCACCCGCAGTGTTGCGACCCGTACCGAGTTTCCACGCCCTGAACCGCGTTCCCGCGCTATACCCGCCGCCAGTGACGTGACGCCCGCTCATTATATAATAGGATGACAATATATTTCCGCGTACCGCCCTGCTCCAGTGGAGCGTGCGCCCCGCATAGTATATATAAGGCGCAATATTCTACCGCTATTATCTAGCGATACGAAATTATTATTAATCAATAGTTATAAATATATTATTTTAAAAAAATTTCTTTTTCAAATATACTTAATATGATCATTTTTTTTTTAGATAATTCAATATAACTTTTTAAATATCAATGAATTTTTGTTGTCTTATTGATACAAGAAAGGACAGAGATATGTTTGCCGAATTCATGTGTACTCTTAAAACTGCTCTATCCTATCTCTACTATAGTTAAAAGATACTTAGTGTGTTTTTAATATTTTTTTATTCATTAGTTACTTATTTTAATATTTTATTTTGATTTATAATTGTTTATAGATAATTGTGTGTAGTTGTTACCGATATAAGATAATAAAAAATACCATTAATATTATAGGTATACCCACATTTTATTTTACTTCAATGTTTATACGAATTTTTAAGATTATAGAAATAGCTCAATTTTAATACTTATATCAGATACCTATAAAATCAGACAGTTTATCTATACTCTAGGTGAGGAAATTTTCTCTATTATTAAGACGCTGATATAGATCCTATACTACGGCATACTGTAGGGGCAATGTTTTGATTAGAGTATAGCTTTTTTGTAATTTATACTCGTTTCACTGCTAGTCTCAAGGTCCTATTTATGTTGAGTGTGATTATATGTATTCTGCTTAACTTACTAAACTCGAGAGAAAGATTTTGTATTTGAACCAGAGTGTTCTTAATAATCTTGTGAAAGCTCTAATGTAATAAATACAGGATAAATTTCACATATGATAGGCTTGGTATACCATTAACGCACAGAGGTGCTGTGTAATAGTATAGCTATTTTGATTCTAGCTGTTGTTATCTGCTATATTATATCTTTCTCATGATGTATTACTTGGCTCTCTCATTATATCTATACAATTAAAGTTTTTCACTCTAGAGATTAAGTAATATCGCGCTTAAAGTATAAGCAGCTAAAATCAGTAAATAACTCTAATTAATATGATTGGTTGTTTTAAACATTATAGCAACTCACATGGGGATTAGTATGCTTTTGGTTTTTGCTATCATGTCTAGATTTTTTAACTCCTTGCTCATTTGTTAACTTATACTCATGTGAATTGTGGTTTTATTTGCTGCTACTTAAGAACGTGTCATCGATTATATGTGGTTAGTATGCGAACATACTGTATACTGACTCAAACCCATTTTATAGAAGACGCGCAATTTCAGGTTATAATGCGTATATGAGGTATAGGAATCAATAGGAGGTGTTACATTGGGGTAGATGCAACAAGTGTGGTGAGTTAGTATGCTTTTATTAGTTTTTTACTGTTATAACCTGACATTCTTTATAATATGCGTCTAGTGTTTTATCTTGCTTATGTATAACTGCTAAGATATAGTGTAACATAGATTTTTACTGACCTGGCATTTGTATATCTTCTCATAATGTAGTTATTACATAGCTGCTTAACTCATATGTAGTGGTGAGCTGCTTTAACTGTTCATATATTTGCTATTAACATTATAGTTGTGTCTTTTTATTAATTTTTATATCTTTTATTTATTAGAAGTTCATAGATTTTTCTCTCTATCCCTTATTTGATTTGTATTGCATTTCTTATTGTTAATTGTATTTATTATTTTTATACATCTTATGATTTTATGCATATTTAATGAAAGAGAAGATATGTATTATGAGGTGTATTTATTTTATTTAGCTTTATTTGTTTTGTATAATTTTTGCTTATTTAAGTGAAATTTTATTTTGTATTTTTTAGGATCTTATTTATGTATACTATGTAGTTATTTACAAGCGCATGTTTTAAACTTTGTGTATACTATGTTAGATATTGACAAGCCCTATGGTGCTTGTGGATTTGCATGGAACATGTTTGTTTTTGGTGATTGGTTTTCTGTTGACTTGAAATGGGGACAGGTCATGTTGGTCCATGTGGCTATCTTCTTGTCTTTAATTTCTAATGTTCTAATTACTGGATGTCTTGGTAGGTTTTATTTTGGATGTTAAATAGTTTTTCTGCTACTTAACTACAGTCCATAAACAGTAGGTAATTTTTGTTGATAATTTAATTTAAATTAAGTTGCCAGAGTCATTGGCTAAAGTTTAGGCCTACTTTTAATTTTTATATAGTCTTAGCCTATCTAAGGACTGGACTAGGCTAAGCTTAGATTCAAGCTTGTTTAAACTTTTAACTTGTTTTAAAGGATTTAAAGATATTACTTTATTTTCTTTTTTCTATTTGTGTAAATATTTAGTAAACTGTTGTTGGTAAAATAATAGATACAACAAGGTAAGTAAAGTTAAATTAGGTTAATTTAAAGTATTTATGCTCTGTTTGATAGTTGTGGGACTGTGAGAGGGAATATGTGAATAGCTGCCCTGTTTGTATTTATTTGAATACAGAGAATATGTTATTTAAGGATAGGAAGACGCAAAAACAAGTTGAAAATGTGGAGTTTGTGGAGTCCCCTTCAATTCCAAAGATGAAGAAGGAGGTTGATTCAAGTGAGAAAGGTGCTACATGTTAGAATGAAAGAGTGAATATAGGTGCAGAAATTCTAGTGACTCACCTAGGTAGTAAGTTAGGAAGTGGGAAAAGACCCAGTAGAAGTACAGAGTCTGCAGGATGAATGGAGAGCTATAAATAATAAAAATAACAAGATTACGATCTCGAAAGTTAGTCAGCCTGTGAAAGCAGTAACAGGTGCGACTATCTTCCAGATGGGGAGGGATCAGAGAGGGCCAATGGTAACGTTTGGTTTTCTAAAGGGAAGGGTGATTCATTGCTAATTGAAGACTCTATGATACGATACCTGAATGGGACTTTTCAAAATAGGATAAATGGAAACGTTTGAGAGTATGTTATCTAGGTGCCAGAGTTAGTGATATCGTGGATAGGATAGATAGAGAAATTGAGTTTACAACTGTCTATTCAAATGTGATTGTGCATGTAGGTACAAATGAAATAGGACATAGAGGGCCTATGTGTAAATGAAAGGGTTAGGAAATTATGCTTTTCAGAAAATATTAGGTTTTTGGATCTGTGAAGGGAATTTCTGGGCAAATATCTTTTTGTAGTAGACGGAGTTCACTTTAGTCGCAAAAGTGTTGAGCTTTTCAGTGCCAGTTTGGAGACTTTTCTATCAAAAATCTAGGTAAAGTTAGGAGAGATAGGCTTAATCTTGATATGGATAATTATAGAAATGGAAACTGTAATAGGAGAGATAAGAGATAATAAAATCAATGAAAAGCGTAAATCTATGATATTCATTCATAAAAGTTAACAACATTTCAAATATCAAATGCTTTAACAACAAATGCTCATAGCCTTAGAAATAAAAAAAAGGATGGGTGATTAGTTATACCATAAAGAGAATCTAGACATTATTTGCATTACTGAAGCATGGGTGAATGAAGAATTTTATAGAAACTTTTTTTCAGTTAATATGAAATTGACGGATATTCACTTTATTTTATACCAGCGTAAAGGAAAGGAAGGGTGGTGATGTGGCGCTTTTAGTTAAAAAATAGTTTTCAAACCGTGTTAATGACTGACATTAAAACTAATCATGATGTTGAATCTGTGTGGGTAGATATTCATATGTACAATAAATCATACAGAATAAGGGCATTTTATAGAGTCAAAGAATTAGACGCAGGGAAATGGTGAAAAGAAAATCGAGGACAGCATTTCCACAATAAAGAAAAAGATGTAGTCATAATGGGTGATTTTAATTTTCCTGGCATTCAATGGGATTCATTGTTTAATATGGATCATAGTAGTTCTTTATTTATAAATTATGTACTATACAACTTTTTAAGCCAGATGATCCATGAACTTACAAGACACGATGCACTGTTAGACTTAATAGTGACCATAATATAATTAGACTTAACATGAATTTGATATCAGCGGCCCAGATTGCAAGTTAAAAGAAAGATTTTTTAAATTTTTCCAATTAGTATTTTACCTAATTAGAAACATGCTTAGTGTAATTAACTGGGATAAAGAGTTTTAAAAATCAAAACTGTATTATCATGTGGAACATTTTAAGCAGATTTTAGATGAATATTCAGTCAATATGTTTTAAATATAAACCCAATTAGGGTGGCGAAGAGAAAACCTGCTTGGTGGAACAAAAAACCTGAAGTGAAAATCAAAGATAGTTTTAAATATTTCAACGAATGTTTTTAAATATTCAAGAGAACTTTATTAGGATGATGAAATGGAAGAAATGGACTAGAGATATGAAACTTAACCTAAATATGGAAAGAGCCAAAGGAATGCAGAATTAATTTTAGCAAGAATAGTAATAAGGACCTTGAAAAAGTTTCTTAGCTTTTATAAATTTTAAAAGGAAATTAATTATAGAACAATTGGTCCAATTTAAAATTGATTTGAAAATTTAATGATTTCAGATAAAGAGTTGGTCAACATTTTTCAATGCTTATTACCGTCAATGTTTTACTGATGAAAGAGTGGAATAGTTTGGAAACTAATAGTTTTGGTATTAAATAGATTAACCGAATTTGAATTTGAGGTAAAAGAGACTAAGCAATTAATGCATTATATTCTGTTGCAACTGAAGGGAGGGGAATAACATTGGTCTATACTGAGTAAAATTCTGAGGAGGGTAGTTTTCAAAAGAATGAGGAAGCAGTGTAGATGATATTTCAGCAATGTATAACATAATGCGAGGTATTGCCGTCAGGGAAAACAGCATATGTTCCCACATTAAGGCTGATGAAGAAGTTATTGCAATGTGGTTATACGTGAAGTGATACAGGTTGAACTAAAGAGTTCCTTTTTTGTGGTACTTCAGCTCCATACAACAAATAAATGTCAATAAAATCATCATGGGAAATAGTGAAGAGTGGTTTGTCAAACGGGGTTCAGTGCTGGTGGCCACTATTGCTTTCTCATATATGTAAATATTAGACAGGACTTAAAATGAAAGTAGCTAAATCTAGTGTTTGGGAAGCAAGGAATAAAGCTAAAAGATTCCTAGGTATAATATAATAGAACCTGGTACACCAATATCCCCTAAATACGTTATAGTAAAACTGTATTTAATAGCTTAGTTAGGACAGTTTTAGAGTATTGTGCCCACAGGTTTGGGTTCATTATTCAAGGAAAGACAATAAGATTATGCAAGAGAGTGCAACGTAGAGTAACAAAATTGATTTCTGGGTTTGAGGAGTAAGAGATATGAGGAGAAACTAAAAGAGTTAGAAATTTTTTCTGTTAGAAAAGGCGATTTCCCAGAGGGGGACATGCTACAAGCTACAAAATATTTACATCTATGATAATACAGAGACCCAATAAATTCTTCATAGTAGTCCATTTATTATTATACTTAGTGTTAATTACTTCATGCCTTATTGTATTATTATTTAGAACACCATACACACACACGAGCAGGTCACCACAAGACAGAACAAACATTTCAAAGCTACAAGCACAACAGCGACAATGACCAACTACATTCGAATTAACTACAAAGATACAAGGTGTACCATCATCATTTCTTAATCGCTCTCAAATTTATTATTAAGAGCTCGATTGTTTAAATTACATAGAGCTGTTTGGCATGTGTAGGATGTATTTTTATTATTAACTTAGTGTTATTTACTTCATGCCTATTGTATTATTATTTAAAAAAAACACATACCCACACACACTCAAGCATTGACAGTAATCCAATACTCACACACTAAAATGCAGCCACACACACACACAACACACCACCCATCCTCTCAACTTCCTAACACGTCCATTCCTCGTATAATTTCAGAAAAATCAATGGGTGAGTGATTGGTTTTTGATTAAAACACGTACATTTATATCAGCTTACTCCACATTCCAATTATAGTGAGACTAATATAATTTATTTATCTTCAGAAGAACAGAAGTTATACTAACATTTCTCTGCTAGTAAATGAGAGAGTTATATATTTCGATTTATCTCTATTTGTAAACGATAAGTAGTTAATATGGTTATAATACTTGATTAAATCGTGTTTACAATTATTATTATTAGTGAATTTAAATGTAAAAAATATTATGCATGTAACTATGGTAAGTTGTGTATAAAATCAAATCTATTAGTTACTAAAAATTTAATGAATTATTGTTATCTATATATACAAAAATATACGATGGTATTTTAGGTTTTTAGTCGTACCTTAAAGCCAATTAAACATCAGAGTAGTGAGATATCTGACAGTACCCTAGGGTGCCAATGCTCGCCCGGCCATTAGCTGACCTCTGTTGACACTGCCAATGTCTCAGTTATGGGTTAACTGAGACACTTCTCTGATTGTACGAGCCGCTATTGTTGTGTCTTTTCTGATAACCTTTACTGCCTTTGGGCGATGCCAACAAAATTTTCCCTGTTAAAGCCATGTTAATATGAGTAAAAAATAACAAAATTATAAGTTACCTTTCTCATCGCTATGCTATATCTTACATCTGCCCACTTCAAAAGGCTAGTGTGTTTATATTAAAAAGCCTCAATTTCCAGTATGGTCTTTTTTAGTATTCTTTCTATTCAAACTCGACTTACTCGTCTTGCACTTTTACGATTTCTACACGTGTGACTAGAGTATTTCGGCTCTTCAATGTCATAACTAGATAAAATAAACTCTTTTCAAAAGAATCATTGTTGTGTTTTTTAAATGAATTCTAGATCGTCTTTCTTGCTTGGGCCACTATTAGTTATCTATGTATCGATATTGGTGACAACATCCATTTTCACAGAGAGAGAAAACATTATAACAACTCTCAGCACTCTTCTAATACAAAGATACGGAATTCTAGAATAACCTCTCTCTATGGTGAATTAAAATGTGGGGTTTTGAAAATAACTACTTTAGGCCTAAATTTAGAGATAATACTCCTTTTTGTAACCCACAGGTGGTACCATTTATGAGCCTAATTATCCGGTTCAAAATATATTATATCCAAACTGATCTTACTTTCCCATATAAAAGTTATGTGAGTTTGCTAATAACTACTAGTTAGGTCACTATAAATTTAGGCCTAAATTTTAGTGTAATTAAAACTCTTTTTGTGTATTCCAGATGATTACTGATTTTAAGACCTAATTAACCGGTTAATATAGGATTCTAAAATAGTAAATATATTTCCTCAGTATAGACTAAGATATAATCTAATATTTGTATATTAATATATATTTAATATATTATTTTTTAAATAATTATATATATTATATATTCTAAATACATGAATACAATGATGTAAATCAGGTAAGACTACTATTAATAAACATAGGTTAATGATAAGGAAATGTTACCTTTTCTTGATGATTTGGACTCGGGTTATTGTAATCCTTATATCTCTTTAATTGAGCTCGTATATGTGATTGGTACCTCAGAGATAATTTATTTTTTTCCGCTTTCTGCCTTTTAGGTATGTTAAAAACATGTTTATTTTCTCACTAATATTCACTGAGGCCTTATCTGGTAGTAATTATGGGTGAAAATTATTCATTAAGTTCTCATATTAAAACTTATATTTTGAGAAGGTAATTGTGATATTTAGATTTCCAAAACCCATTTAAAATCATAATCATCGTTATTTTGAGCTGTATTTAAAGCTCGTGTAGTGACACCAACTTTTTACCTGATTTTTATATTAAATTAAATAGGATATCTATAATTTTACAAACAAACATATTAAAGTCTTGAAAATATTATCGGATTAACATGGCTCCTGTGCATCACTAGTTTATGGACTTTTTTTTTGATATCCTCTCTCAATATGTAGAAACATAGGTAGTATTCCAATTTGAGGAGATTTATATAAAGATTCTTTTTCACCACAGAGAGAGGTTATTATGTATGCATTTTTCTGCCTTCTCTTAATTCTTTTAGTTGTCTTATATAACAAAGCTCATTTTGCATGGTGTTAATGCTTCTAGGGATTATCTAGTTTTGTGTGGTGAGTCTGCGTTTCTTATTTAATCAGAGCTATATCATAAATTTTTTATTAGAGATTACATACACGTATTAAAGCTAAGTTAAATCTATGAGAGATATTTGAAACTTATTAAGGATAAAGTGAGGTGTACAGTTCAACAATTGGGTTGGGGTATTAATAGAATGTATTTGCTTCTCTACTACTTGTATATTAACTAGCTGGTTTTTTCTTGCTAACTTATCATTATTGGTTTTTAACTGTCTTATACATCTGAGTGTATTTACATGATCCTTGTTAACTTGGTTTCTTCATGGTGACTGCGTTTCATCTCATTCAGATATTCTTTGATTCCAACATGTTATGATATATATATGCTGTTAGATGCATTTTGTTATTATTAGTTTTGATTAATAGAAATTTTAAGCTAATGTTTCTAATTTTTTCATTTTCTCTCTCCATTTATTATAATCTCTTTTTATTTACTTTTTACTTTCTATTAAATTATTATCTCTATTTATGTTTATTCTTGTAATATTCTGTATGCTTTGTTCTATTCTGGCACTATTATAGGTTATCTAGATATTTATCTATATAGTGTTTATGTAATTTATCGTGTGTTAGTGTATAGTATAGAGTTAGATAGTATAATTACTTCAATGGCTTACTTGGTTATCTTATTATTCAGACAATAACACAATTGCTATAACATACTCACACCACATCACTCACACACATACATACACCACACGGTTAGATGGAATAAAGTTCGTTGCAGGATACTCTTCAGACGAACGCAAAGCGGGCATTTCATTGCTGCTCGTAGCTCGTGAGTAGTGTAGTGTGTGTATGTTGGTGTCTCGTAAATCTTAAATAATAAACAACTATGGCCTATGAGTTCAGTTAAATTAAACACTAAGTTATTAATAATAAAAACTCTAATAATAAAAAAACTAAAGAATATAAAAAAAGATAATTAACTCAATTTTGAGAACATACAATAATTTTACAAAACATCTCAATAAAAATAAAAAAGTGTAATGCTCAACATATAATAATATTACCAATATACTCTTAAACTGATATAACTCTCCGATTCGTGTTAATGTAGATAATCTAGAGTTATGACGTTAATTTAACTGCCAAAGTCTAAAAGCAAATTGAGATAAAAGTGAAAGCCCAAGTTATCTTATAACATATATGAGTTAAAAGCGCGACGTTACCTAACCTTTCGACTCGTTAAAAGCACCGTAACAATGAGACGCATATTGAAGTTTCTGTAGACAAAGTGTCTATGCATCCTAAAACACGTCCTTAATCTCATCAATACAAGACGGATACTATATCGCTCCTTATGTCCTTGCTTATGTGTTAGATCAAATCCTATCCATTTTGATTTAGCTGATTTTCCGTGCTATTAAGGTAGTGCTATGGTGAGATGTTAACTAACATTGATAAGTGTGACGCTCTAAAAGACGCTTAGGAGATGGTTACGAGAGCATATTAGGTTAAGCAGCGGAGTAATCTGAGATATATATACTACCACCAACGAAGAGTGTCATTAGTAATGCGCGCTATGGTTGGCGTTAGCTTCTGCGTTAACGGAGCCTCTTAATCTCCCTGATTATACTCGACTCTTTCGCTGCTTTTATAACGGGTATGTAAATAGAGTGTTATACATATGTATCTATACTCATGATGTCTTAAAAGCAGCTAAAACATATGTGTTAGTTCCCTCTAGACACGCTGGTTAAGAGAAGCAAATTGAGGATTTAAAGCAGCGCACTAAAGACTCAGTTGAACAAACAACAAACCGCCATATTTATACACCCGTGTATATACTAATAGGTAACACCTCATTATTTAGAATGTTTACTGAAATATTACAGTGCCTTGTAACGGTTCGTGATCAATTTTAATTCAAATATTATCTGTCATGAGTGTACACGAAATCTCAGTACTAAAAAACATATTGATCTTACTTTAAAGGCTAGTGTCTATATCATACAAGAGGTAATACACTATTAAAGACAAATACTAATCCACTCTTTTAGGTCGTTCAAACGTAACACCTCTTACTTGATATATTTTACTGATATTTGAATGCTTCATCGTGGGATAATGCTACATATTGCTTAAAACTTGTTCTTAATAACAATCTCGTCGATTAGCCACCTCAGTAGCGTAGCTTTAGTCTGAAGACGTTTAGAGGATAGTTGATTCTGGCTAGTATTACAGACACTCATTCTATGGTGCTTTCTTTCTTTATCTCTATACCTGATTATATCATTTTCAGACACAATTCTTATAAGTAATTATAACGGAGGGTGAGTAAGTAAAAAATATTAAACATGTATGTCGCTTGTTATGAGGTCCAGGTTTTTAGGTGTTGCGCCGAAAATTTGGATCTTTAATTAATCCACAAAAAGTACATTTATTGGTAAAATGAAATAAAACATGACATAAAAATAAGTGTATTTTTGAAAGATAGAAAATATCTTTTTGAAATGTTTAAGTATGAAATAAAAATGAATGACTCATAGTATATATTTTTTCATTCCCGCATGGAATATTGCGCCTGTGTGCGACGGATGGCCGCACGCGGGCGGTGTAAGCGTGCGCTACTCGCCCAAGGTCCCATCCTTTGGGAGTATTCTGCCTGCTCGTCTCTCCGTGTGTGGCCGCATCGAGCGTGCGGGTCTGGTATAAGGCTTGGTTCGGTCGGTGTGGACCGACGGCGAATCGCGCGTCTCCCGAATATCTGGGCCTGTGTGTTGATTGTCGGGGCGAAGTTTTCTTCTATTTCCTCTCTTCCTTTGCTCACGCGGAATGGCGCACGCGTCTGTACGGTCCGCGTGGATGGTACTGGCTTTTCCAACTAGAACGTATGGCTGGATATGACTATAATCTCACTACCTACATTATTGCTCAGTTTCCGTA
>JABUQX010129183.1:0-17500 GCA_015478945.1 Trachelipus rathkii | reverse complement strand
ATTTTCTAGGTGCGAAAATTATTTTCTTTTAGGTCAGGTCAGGTCAGGTAAGGTCATGTCAGGTTAGGTTAGGTTAGGTTAGGTTAGGATAAATTAATTTCTTACATTGCAATAAAAAAGTAAATCTACATCAATTTCACATATTAAAAATATATTTTCAAAAATTTAAACAAAGAATGAACAAGCTAATTATAGAAAACGGACACTCTACGGCTATTCCCCTATGTATATCATATTTATTTTCGAAGGCGACGCAAAGTAGTTCCCGTTCAAAATCGAAAAAATAAATTCTAATTTAATTTTAATTTCAATTACCGCACCATATAATGTTTATTTTTATTTAAACTTTAGTTTCATATACATTACATATAATAATTTGCAGTATTACGCTGTCTCCGTTAAGTAACTTTTACTTATATATATATTATATATACTATATATATATATATATATAAATATATATATATCATTATATATATAATATATTATATTATATCTAGCTACATTACAGAAATATATATATATAGTAAGTCAATATGTTGCTGAGCACATAGGGAGACTAGCAGCAGAAGTTGCAACCGGATGTTGCAAATATTGCAAAGCAACATTTTGCAACATTTGTTTTTTCAAGCTTGACGTGTCAAGGTTAGGGTTTTTAAGGTCGGTGAGACCGAATTTAAGGTCTGGAAGACCGTTTTTGGAGGTTTAGTCCCCTAAAGAGGGGCGGAGCCCCCCAGAGGGGGCTCTTTGGTTCCTGAAGGTTTTAAATGATCGGTAGATCATTTTTTATGGTTCCAATCGACTTATCGATCTTTATTACCCCTATATCGATTTTTAAATCGTCTTTCTATGTGGTCTGGTTAACTTTTTACATTGAAAAATATAATCGAAAGAAAATCATTACTATAATTAACATTCGATTAATCGCTGTAGTGATTTTACGTTTTGGGATCCTGCACCGATTTCTCAAAAACTATTAGAGGTATCGCTTTCAAACTTGGTATATGTTCTATGTAGGTATTAAACTGATCACAGGCGAATTTTAAGTGTGTGCTACCCCCTTAGCGCCAAGGTCAAATTCGGCCTGAAAACCATGTTAGGCTTAACGTATCGGGCTAAAATTTGGATGTGAGCTATATGATGACGTAATCTCGTCGGAGACGAGATTACGTCCCTCTGCGTCCCCCGTGAGGGGGGAGAGCTGCCCCCTAAAAATTAAAATAATCGTAGAAGACTGACATTTGGAGGTTGGGTAGAGGAGCCAGAGTCGGAGACGGAGTTGGAGTCGGATTCGGCTTCGGAGTCCAGAGACCCCTCGGAGGGGGGTCCCCAGTTGAAAATAGAAGAAGAAATGCATGGAATGCAAAACAGAGGAAGAAGAAGAAAGGAAGAAGGAGTAAGGAAGAAGAATGAGGAAGGAGGAAGGAAGAAGAATGAGGAAGGAGTAGGAGAAGGATTCAGAGTTGGCAATGGCACCGGTACTGGAGCTGGTGCGGTGCTGAGTTAGTAAACATTCATTTAATAATACAATATCATTACTGTTCACATAGCTGATTCTGTTCTATCATGTACATATCGTCAATTGCATTGCATCTTGCAAAGATAACCCGTCTTTCTAAATGTTGAAGATTGACATTTATATTTTCAAAATCTGCATTTTCATTTTTTAAACGCTCACTAATATAAAAAAAAAAAAATTCATATCTTAAATTGAAACATACATATATTGTTTACTATTTTTATTTTTATGTTTCATTTTACATTTATACTTTGTGTTTAGTTTTATTATTTTAATTTTTATTTTTTATTTTTTATTTTTATTCTCTATTTTTTATTTAAATTTATTTTTCTAACTTTATTTTTTTTATTTTTTTTTTTTTTTTTTTTTTCATTTTTATTTTTTTTTTATTTATATTTATTTTTCTAACTTTATTTTATTTTTTTAATTTTTTTTTTTATTTATTTTTTTTTTTTTTTTTTTTTTTTTTTTTTTTAATTTTTTATTTTTTTTTTTTTTTTTAATTTTTTAATTTTCTAACTTTATTTTTTTATAAGTTTTTATTTTAGATTTATTCTTTGTGTTTAATTTTTTATATAAAGTTTTTAATATGCATTTATACTTTGTTTATTTTTTTTTTATTTAATTTTTAACTTTATTTTTTTTATTTTTTTTTCTAACTTTATTTTTTTATAAGTTTTATTTTACATTTATACTTTGAGTTTAATTTTTTTTATTAATTTTTTTTTTTTATTCTTTACTACTTTTTTTTACTAAAATTTTTATTCTTTTCATGTTTATAACTTAAAAAATTTACGTTTTTACATACCCTAAACCAGTAAATCAGTAAATCAGTAAATCAATCACCCACCCCTCCCCTCGTCCATGATCTATTGATCTATTGATCTATTGATCTATTGATCTATTGATTCAAGTCATATTTTTACTAAAATTGTTATTTTTTACATACCCTAAAGCAGTAAATCAGTAAATCAAACCACCCACCCCGCCTTCCCCACCCCATCCATGATCTATTGATCTATTGATCTATTGATCTATTGATTCAAGTCATATTTTGTATAACATAAACAAATAAGTCTTTGAAAAATTTCATAGTAAAATTATTTAACAAAACCTATCAAAACTATCGTAACTTTTATAACACACACACACACACACACACACACACACACACACACCACACACACCACACACACAGACGAATAAACTGCTAACATTAGCCTAAGTTTCCATACTTAACAACAGTTAATTAACTAACATTACATACAAAACGTAACCCATTCACACTTTGTCAAGCATATCTCTAACATATTAACTAAGAATAAATGACACACACACACACACACACACACACACACACACACACACACACACACACACACACACACACACACACACACCACACACGCACACACACACTACATTATCAAAGCTCATACTTAACAACAGTAAGTAACTAACAATGCATACAAAAACGTAACCTTTTCACACTTGTTTCAAGCATATTTCTAACATATCAACTAAGAATAAATGCCCACCGCACACACACATACATACACACACCAACGAATAAACTGCTAACATTAGCAAAGTTCCATACTGAACAACAGTATAACTAACATAGCATACAACAACGTAACCTATTCACACTTTTTAAGCATATCTGTAATATCAATGTTAAATTTTACATAACATAGTAAATATTTAAACAAAGATTTATGGTATCTAACCTAACTATTGTAAGAAACTAGTAATAAATGCAACACACACACACACACACAACACACACACACACACACACACACACACCAAACACACACACACACACACACACACACACAACACAACACACACACACGACAAAGATATCCGTTTTCAATTCAATCTCGTTTTCTTTTATAAACGTCAACTAAAATAAAATTGTTTGCTATTTTATTTAGGTATTATTTATTTACTACTTTCACCTATCTTTTGCGATTTAATTTTTTTTTTTATACTATTATTTTTCCAGCATTTTATCACGATGGTCTAAATATATCTTGGTGAGGTCTCGGGGGACGGGCTCCCTTCACCGTTATTGTTTTTACTAAAATTTTTATGTTTTCATGTTTTTAATATAACTGTAAAAACCTTCATTACTGTTAATAACTCCTAAAGCCAGAATATTCAAAGTAAATCAGTTTAAATCCACAACCAGCCAATCCCCATCCACTCCGCCCACCTCTCCACCATCTGTGCATCTAAATTGATCTATTGATCTACTTGTTATTCGAGGTGCCATCGATTTCGAGAATATAATGTTGGTTGCAATTAATATCCCCTAAATCCTCATTATCTTTATCACACAACTATCACGACTATTTTCAAACATATCTCTAATATTAATATAATGCTACACAGTAATAAAGTTCATTTCACACATAACTTAAATAGCTAATCATTAGCATCACCCATAAATCTAATAAAAATAATGATACAACGTACAAACCAAAGGCACCTTAAGCACTGATATAAATTGTTAGAACACTCTCAAACAAAAGTATCCACACTTAACAACAGATAAAATAACTTAAACACATGGCATCACATAAAACGTAACCTCAGTGTCTATCCTTTTTCAAGACATATCTATTATAATCATTATCAATGTTAATTTATACTGACCAACAAATTAACCTCAAGTAATAACTTTTTAACAAAGATTATATCATATTCTAACCTAACTTGTGAATGAACTAAGAATAAATACACACCCACACACACATGCACAACACATTTACACACACATTAGGAAATATATGCAACCGTAACAAGAAAGTTTTTCACTTAATAAACATCTAACATAGCATACACTGAACTAAGAAAGAAATGTTAAATACGACAAACCTTACTACTAAGCGTACGACAATATAACTGCTTAACAATAAAAACAAAGTTACTAGTAACACACTTTACAACTCAGTTAATAGGAACATAACATAGCATAACAACAAAAAAACGTAACCTATTCACACTTATTTCAAGTCATGCATGTCTTTAACATATCATTGTTAATTTTACATAACATAGTTAAATTTTCAAAGCACATTTTTTATACACTTTATCCATAACCTAAACTATCTTAATTATACTAAAGAAATAAATCACAACACAATCACATACCCACCACGACATACACCGCGCACAACACTTAAAAACAACACACAAATAACACTACACGACACACATACAAAGTTTGCTAATGATTGCTTTCTATCGTACCCAGATTAAAAAAAATATAAGCATAGCTATAAGTTATCATCTAAAACTAATAAATAAATGTACAACGAACACAAATCTAAAATACCTTATTAAGCACCGAAATAAACAGCTAACCAGTTACACAAAATTCCATACTTAAAACAAACGACACGTTAAAAACGCACTATAACTTATCAACATAGCATACAGAAAACTTAACGCGAATTCCACACTTTGATACCTGACTATCCATAATTCTTTAACATATTTCTCAATGTTAATTTTACGACTTTTTAACAATAGTAATATTAACACAAGATTTTATATCGTATCCTAACACTAACTATTTGTAATGTTATAACGGAAATTATCAACTGCATCCCACACACTCTATGACACACGCACACCAACGAACACACACACAATACACGAATAATATGCTAACGTATAACAATGTTCTTACACAAAATTAAATGCCAATCAACATACAACACCTGATAGGATAAGAATGATAAATTTGGCAAAGCTTGGCAAAACCAACTACCGTTATGCCAGAAAGTAAACTCGCTAACCAGTTAACAATTTTGCCATATACCTATAAGGCAGACAGAACAAGTAGTACATTAGCTATACTCAAAAACGTTACCTATACACACTGTTTTCACAAGCCTATATCTCTAAAAATAATCAATCGCTAAATTGTTTATCATTTTAAATTTATGTAAGAGCTTAACACTACTTAGAGGGACACAGCCAAAGATGCACTGCCGCACTTAACCGCTGTAACGAATGCGCCCCTCATCGAGTGAAGACCCATGGTACCATCGATGATTGGGTTCTCTCCCATGCATGCTCTCATGGGAGGGTGAGGGTCTCCGGTATGAAAAGCAGGTAAGGGCGAGCCTAAGTGCGTCCTCACTCTCTCAGCGGCCTGTAATAGTGCTGCATACAAATTCGACCTCATGATACCGTGTGCGCTAAAGTATTGCCAAAATCTACCAGTTATTAAGAATTGAAATATTTCGAAGGGGCAGGGACCTAAAATAGAGGAGCTAAAAATATTTCAGGTTACCTCCTGAAAATGTTAGGTGTTACTATTGCTTAATGTTTTATAATACCAATCACTACTGCAATTATTCGTTGGGGATTTGATAGTTACGGTAATTATTGATAATTTTTGTAAATATTACTATGTTAATAAAAAAAATATCAGTAGAATATATCCGTTGGTCAGTATGATAATTAGACAGGCTTTTATGATAAATTTTGCTAAATATTACCATTTTAATTGTAAAATTATCATTGATATATTAGAGATATGTTTGAAAAATGTGTGTATAGGTAACGTTTTTGCATTGCTATGTTTAGTTACTTTTCTGTTGTTAAGTATGGAACTTTGTTAATGTTAGCAGTTTCTTCTTGCTTAAGGATTGTTAATTTGTCGTTGTATATTATTATTCTTAATTCAGGTGTTGCTATGTTGGTTTTACTAATGTGAAAACATTGTTACGTTAGCATATATATTCGTGTATGTGTATGTGTGTGTGTGTGTGTGTGTGTGTGTGTGTGTGTGTGTGTGTGTGCATTATTTTTAGTTCATTACAATATTTAGGTTAGTATACGAGAAATCATGTTAAATATTATTGTTAATGTAAAATTAACATTGATATGTTAATATATGGATAAAAAGTGTGAATAGGTTAAGTTTTGTATGCTTGTTAGTTACTTTTACTGTGCTGTTTATAGAAATTTGTGTTAATGTTAGTTGTTTATTCGTGCTTAAGGTATTTAGATTTTGTGTTGTACATTATATTATTAGTTCAGGTGATGCTATGTTAGCTTTATTAATGTGAAAACTTTGTTACGTTAGCATATATTCCTGTGTGTGTGTGTTTGTGTGTGCGTGTATGCGTGTGTGTGTGTGTGATTTATTCTTCATTAATTACAATAGTTAGGTTAGGATATGATAAATCTTTGATAAATTTACTATGTTAATGTAAAATTAACATTGATATGTTATAGAGATGCATGAAAAGTCGATGTGAACTTAGGTTACTTTTTGTATGCTAGGTTAGTACTTTACTGTGTCAAGTTTGTTGGAACTTTGTTAATGTAACAGTTTATTCGTGCTTAAGGTGTGTTAGGTTTGTCGTTTTACATTATATTCTTAGTTCAGGTGATGCTATGTTAGCTTTTTTAATGTGAAAACTTTATTACGTTAGCATATATTCCTATGTGTGTGTGTATGTGTGTATGTGTGTGTGCATGTGTGTGTGGGTGTGTCATTTATTCTTAGTTCATTACACAAGTTAGGTTAGGATATGATAAATCTTTGTTAAATATTACTGTTAATGTAAAATTAACATTGATATGTTTAAAAGATATGCTTAGAAAAAGTGTGAATTGTTTACGTTTTTGTATGCTGTTAGTTACACTTATGTTGTTAAGTGTGGAATTTGTTAATGTTTAAACAGTTTATTCGTGCTTAAGGTGCTTAGTTTGTCGTTGTACATTATATTTTTAGTTTAGGTTGATGCGTTCATTAGCTTGTTAAGTATGAAACTTTGTTACTGTTAGCATATATTCGGTGATCAGTGTATAAAGAACTTGATTTTATGTTATGTTTATCCAAAATTATACTCGAAATGTGACTTGAAACAATAGATCAATAGATCAATAGTAATCACAGGATGGTGGGAGGTGGGGCGGAGGGGAGGGGGTCTTTATTTATGAATTTACTACTTTACTGCTTTAGGGTGTTAAAAACGCAAATTTTTTAGGTTATAAACATGAAAAGCATAAAATTTTAATAAAAACAAAATTTTTAAGTAAAAATTAAAAAAAAAATGAAAAAAAAATAAAAATTTAAAAAAATAAATTTAAACTTAAATTAAAAAAAAAAATAAACGCAAAAGAATAATGTAAAATGAAGCTTCCAAAAATAAAATTAGCAAACAATTTATTTTAGTTGACGTTATAAAAAGAAAACAGATTTTGGAATAGAAAAACGGTTATCTTGTCGTGTGTGTCGTTGTGTGTGGTGTGTGTGTGTGTTTGTGTGTGTTGTGTGTGTTGTTTGTGTGTGTGTGTGTGTGTGTGGGTTTTGTGTGTGTGTTGCATTTATTCTTAGTTCTACAATAGTTAGGTTAGGATACGATAAAATCTTGTTAAATATTACTATGTTAATGTAAATTAACATTTTTATGTTACAGATATGCTAAAAGTGGAATAGGTTACGTTTTGATGTAATGTTAGTTACTTATTGTTGAAATGTATTGGAAGATTTAAAATGTTAGAATGCATACTGTGTGTGTGTATGTACGTGTGTGTGTGCGTGTGTGCGTGATGCATTCAATGTTAGATCTTAGTACATTAGTAGATAGACTTAAATAAACTGTGAAAGGTTACGTTTTGTATGCAATGTTAGAATTACTGTTGTTAAGTATGGAGCTTTGATAATGTTAGCAGTGTGTGTGCGTGTGTTTGTTTGTGTGTGTGTGTCATTATTCTAGTTCAATTATGTTAAGATATTGCTTGACAAAGGCGTAATAGGTTACGTTTTGTATGTAATGTTAGTTATTTACATGTTGTTAAGTATGGACTATATTGTTGTATGTTATTGTATGTGTTTGTATGTAGGTTACGGATAGGTTTTGATAGTGTTATGCTTAAATTAGTTCTTACTTATGAAATTTTTTTGAAAGATCTTATTTGTGTTCTTTTCTATATATTTCATGAATCAATAGATCAATAGATCAAATAGATTCAATAGATCAATAATCATGATATGGAATGGGTGGGAAGGCGGGGTGGGTGCTTTGAATTTACTGATTTTTATGATTTATGCTTTATGTATTGTAAAACACACAATTTAGTAAAATATGACTTGAACAATAGATCAATAGATCAATAGATCAATAGATCAATAGCATGATTACGAAGGGAGGGGTGGGTGATTTGATTTTACTGATTTAATGATTTACTGTTTTCTAGGGTATGTTAAAACGCCACAAATTTTTTACGTTATTAACATGAAAAGAATAAATGTTTTAGTAAAAACAAAAGTTTCAAAAACAAAAAATAAATTAAAACAGTTTAAAAAATAAAATAAAAAATTAAAAAATTAAAAAACAAAATAAAATAAAAAAATTGAACAAAAAGTATAATTTTAAAATAAACTTATAAAAAAAAATAAATATTAGAAACATACAAGTATTTTAAAAAAACTTAAAAGGTTAAAAAATAAATATAAAAAAAAATAATAAACAAAAAATAAAATGCAAAACCAAAACTTATATAAAAAATTAAACAAAGTATAAATTTTAAAATAAACTTATAAAAAAATAAAGTTAGAAAAATAAAAAAATAAAAAAAAAAAAAAAAAAATAAAATAAAAAAAAAATTAAACAAAGATGTAATTACAAAATAAAACTTACAAAAAAAATAAAGTTAGAAAATAAAGTTAAAATAAAAAATAAAAAAATAAACTGAAAAATAAAAAATAAAGTGAGAAAAATTAAATTAAGAAAAAAAAAGGAAAAAAAAATAAAAAAATAAAAAATAAAAATTAAAATAAAACTAAACACAAAGTATAAATGTAAAATGAAACATAAAAATAAAAATAGTAAACAATATATGTATGTTTCAATTTAAGAAAAAAATTAAATTAGTAACGTTTATTAAAAGAAAAGGAAATATTTCTCTTTTAAGATTCGTCAGTTTTATCATTAATGAAAGCGCTGAATTATCTTTGAAGATGCGATGCAATTGACGATATGTACATGATAGAACAGAATCAGCTATGTGAACAGTAATGATATTGTATTATTTAAATGAATGTCTACTAAATTCAGGACGCACAGCTCCAGCACCGGTGCCATTACCAACTCTTGAATCCTTCTCCTACTCCTTCCTCCTTTCTTCCTTCCTCCTTCCTCATTCTCTTCCTATACTCCTTCTTCCTTTCTTTCTTCTTACTCTGTTTTGCATTCCATGCATTTCTTCTTCTATTTTCATCTGGGGACCCCCCTCCGGGGGTCTCTTGGACTCCGAAGCCGAATCCGACTCAACTCCGTCTCCGACTCTTGGCTCCTACACCCAACCTAACAAAATGTCAGTCTTCAACGTTATTTTAATTTTTAGGGGGGCAGCGCTCCCCCCTACGGGGGACGCAGGAGGGACGTAATCTCGTCTCCGACGAGATTACCTCATCATAAAGCTCACATCCAAATTTTAGCACGATCCTTAAGCCTAACATGGTTTTCAGGGCTAATTTGACTTGGCGCTAAGGCACACCCACTAAGGGGTAACCTAGGGTCACCAAAACTCACCTGTATCCAACTTGCTGATTGGTATCGTTATAGCCTATCTTCACTCGGAACTTGGACGCGGGCCAAAAGCAAGGGCGTAAGCGACATATTTCACCTCGCTCTCGGGGGAAGTACCCCCACATATACATCCTAGAGTCTTTGAGAATTTTGGTGTGAATCAGTTTATCACACACAGATGAACCATATACCAAGTTTTCAGACCGATAGCTCTTAATACTTTTTGAGAAATCCTGCAGGATCCCAACGTAACACTCACTACAGCGATTATCAATTGTTAAATTATTAGTAATGATTTTCTTTCGAATTATATTTTTCAATGTAAAAAGTCAACCAGACACATAGAAAGACGATTTAAAAATCGATATAGGGGTAATAAACATCGATAAGTCGATTGGAACCATCAAAAATGATCTACCGATCATTTAAAACCTTCAGGAACCAAAAAGCCCCCCTTTAGGGAAACAAACCTCCAAAAACGGTCTTCCAGACTTTAATTCAGTCTCCACCTACCTTAAAAACCCTGACCTTGACACGTCAAGCTTGAAAAAATCCAAATGTTGCAAAATGTTGCTGCCAACATTTGCAACATCCGGTTACATTCTGGCTGCCAGTTTACCACCCTATACTATTTTATATATTTATATTTTATTATATTATATATATATATATATTATATATTAATATATATATATATATACAAATAATATTATATATATATATATAAATTATATATGTAAATATAAATTATATATAATTATATATTATATATATATATATATTGGCGGCTCGTCTTATCATGGGCGATTTGGCTGCAGCCCGCCAAATTAAGAATGCCAGGCATAGATATGTTTCAAAAGAGAATATGAATATCTAAATAAATAGTTTAGGTGATATGAAATTTTTTTTTAAAAAAATTTAAGTTATTTAAAAAATTAGTAATCAATTAAGAAAAATAACAAAGGAATCCTTTTTTCCAACTGCAAATTGCGTACGATATTTATTTCAATATAATTCAATTCAATAAAATTTGTGCTCTACTTTTGCGGCCTTAAAATAGCGCGATAATTTTATATTTTCTTGAAAATAAGAAATATGACAACATACGAAATAAAGAATTCAAAATTCCTATAGTACTTTTATAATGTTGCCAGTTTGGCTTCTATTATTTTATAGCAACTTGGAAGTTTTTCTCATATAAAATTAAGGTTCAAATTTTACAGAGTTGCTAGATTTGTCCATGTAATGTCCTTTTTTTACTTGTATATAGAGAGTCAAAGACACTAAAGTCAGTTTATTCTCGCTTTTACGTCGGGGAGAGCTTGTGTTATTTTTTTGTGCGAGAAATAACATAGTGAAAATATATGCAAAAATTAATTACCCGTGTGAATTATATATACTATGATATATATATATATACTATACTATATATATATATATTATAATATATATATAATATATATATACTATTATATATATATATATTTATATACTATATATATATATATATATCAGAGATGCGCATACTTCCGCACTTTAGTCCGCTAGTCCGCTCCGAGCGAACTACCAGAATAGGTGCGGACTAGCGGAGTGCGGAGTCGTCAGGAAATTAGCGGGCTTGCACGTGCGGATCAAAAAAGTTTCCGCTCTTTATAATAATATTAAGAATATATATATAAAACTGAAAATATTAGTTAGAAATTCAGAATTCTTATTGGTTATAATAAAGAAATATAATTTTTATTTAATTTAACTAATTACTACTTTCTAGTCTGACTTTATTTTTTTAATAATTAAACTTTTTGCAAAAATAATCTCAACCTCTTTAAAGGAAATTATAATTAAATTAAAATTTAACTGAGTCAGCAATATGAATGGCTATTAAACTCATCTATAACTTTAATTAATTTTATTATTACTATAATAACTAGCCAATATCTAAATCAATTCTGTGAAAACCCAAATATATATATAATATATATATATATATATATATTATATATATATATATATTATATATATATATATATAGTATATTATATATATATTACTATTATAATTATATATATATATATATATATTCATATATATATATATATATTATAATATAAACTTATTTATAAATAATATTTTTCTTATATATTATATATATATATATATATATATATATATATATTTGGGTTTTACACAGATCTGATTTTTATCAATATATATTATATATATATATATATATATATATCATATAATATTCATACTATATATAATAATATAACGTGCATATATATAAGATATATATATATAGTTATATATACTATACCAAAGCCTGATTACGTAGCTTTAGGCATCGACTCTGCAGGGAGTCGAGGCTTTCAGGATTCTTGACTAAAGTCTTGGCACGAAATAGACCTTCTTATTTGTGAGGGTGGTCAAAATATTCAGAAGGGGAGGCAGAATGATTTTAGTGAGGACCTTTAAATATAGCCAATGGACTGCTGAACGTGAACTAACCACCAGCACTCCTCTCACCAAGGACATCTTTCCCTTTGAGCATAGGCAGAATTTGGTTGAACTTGTTTCATAAAATATTAATACACCTCTCCCACCTAGTTTGCGGTGAGAGCGAATATTTAGTATGGTGGGGATATTTTAGGCAAAATTTCAGCCTTAACTGTTTTTAATTTTGAGCACCCAATCTTTTTGAAAGAAAGTTAATATGGATCTCTTGTCCTTGAAGACGACATTTGAGGAGGAAATGGAAAATCTTGAGATTTTGTACAATATTCATTCAAATTTTTCATATTAATATTACAAATTATGTTCTTTGCAAATGTGTTTGAGAGAGCTATTGAAATCATTTTGTGAAGTCGCACATTATTAGTGGGAGACGTGCGGACGTGCGGACTTGCGATAGCGGAGGTTTGTTGGTCTGAATAAGTGCGGAGGAGGGCTAGCGGACTACGTTTTCTCGAGGTGCGGAGGTTGCTAGCGGATACCCCTAAATTGAGCGGGGTGCCACCTTCTGATATATATATATAATATAATATAATATAAATTTTTATATATATATATAATATAATATATATATAATATAATAATATATATATATATATTATATATATAGTATATTATATTATATATATATTATAGATGAGAGAGATGAGAGAAGAGAGATGAGAGAGAGATAGATTAGAGAGAGAGAGGGAGAAGAGAGAGACGAGACGAGAGAGAGAGAAGAGAGAGAGAGAGAGAAGAGAGAAGAGAGAGAGAGAGAGAGACTGGAGAGAGAGAGAGAGAGAGAGAGATGACGAGAAGAGAGAGAGAGAGAGAGAGAGAGAGAGAGAGAGAGAAGAGAGAGAGAGGAGGATAGCAAGAGACCAAAATTCCTAGATACAGCAGGCAATGACGTTTTCGTATTTGTTTCTAAATTTGACACCTCTACAATACAATTTTAATTTTAGGCTTTTGCTTTACCGAATGTGTTCGAATGCATGCAATCGATATATAAAAAAAAAAAAAGTCCTATAATTTATGCAAACATTTACACATAAATATAAAAAATTAGGTAATAGTCCGTTTGAGGATAATCCTATCAGATATTGATATTTTAGAAAAGATAATTGATTTTATAATATTTCCATCTAAGAGAGTTATCAAGTCTTTTTATTATGGCCAGAATGTGCTTCGAATGCATTTGCAATCGATATTAAAAAAAAAAAAAAGTTGTATTTATGCATACACTTACACATAAATATAAAAAATTATTTTACTAGATTGTCTTATATATATATAATATATTTATATATATAATATATATATATATATATATATATATATATATATATATATATTATATATATATAAACCTTACAGCCCCTCCATGCCAAGTTTACACGAGCCGCCTTTACTGTATATCATATATATAGATATAATATATAATTAATATAATATATTTATATATATATATATATATATATATATTATATTATATATATTATATATATATATATATATATATAGTAGTAGCAATGACATATCCCAATCAATTTGTGGGCGTGGCTTACCCTTGTACTCAGCGTCTTTCATGAGCGTTTTTTCGGGGGCTCCCGGCCGCGGGCTATCTTTTGGTGTACATTTCATGTACGCCGTTTTACCCCGTCCCGTCCCTGGAAGCTATTATTTCCATGTAGGTTCTTGAGCACACACACACACACACACACACACACGAGCTACTTACTTTCATGAGCTACTTACTTTCATGAGCTACTTACTTTCATGAGCTACTTACTTACATGAGCTACTTAGAACACCCCTACCCCCCTTTGCTCGCGTTAAGTACACTTGGAAGTGTATTAAGTACACTTGGAAAGTGTACTTAATACGCGTACTTTAATGTTTCGGGTCCGCCGCATTCCCGGTGTCCCCTTGCGGGGGACCACGCCCGTTGGCTCACCACCCGCGTCGACCGCCCGCCTGCCTGCCTGCCTGCCTCGCTCTCTCTCTCGCTCGAATACTCTACGTCACACGCTGTGTGACGTCACACGCTCGCTCGCGCGCCTTCATACAAAAATTATCATATCTGGGATACGATTGAGTGTTTTGTCGGCGCTCTGATACGAACCCTCTATCGCAGAGTTAAGACTTCGCATCTTAAGCCACTCTGCTAAGCCTCAGTGAGATGATATAGGATTTAATTTTGTAGTCATTCAGACTCCTCGCGTGGGTAATAATAATAATAATGTTGAAGATATCTCGCGTAATAATAATAATAATAATAATAATAATAATAATAATAATAATAATAAAAATATTAATAAAATAAATAATAATATAATAATAATAATAATATTAATAATAATAATAATAATAATAATATATATAATATATATATATATATATATATATATATATATATTATATATATATATATATATATATATCTTTTTATATATATATAATATATATATATATATTATATATATATATTTATATATATATATATATATATATAGATAAGGATGCGCCAAGAACATTACTGAATAGTTGATATATATATATATATATATATATATATATATATAATATATTATATATATATATATATATATATATATATATATAAATATAGTATATATATATTTAACATTGATTTGCTACTTATATACTTCTGGTTAGACCATTAAAATTTGCGCTCGGTTGTAACTTTGATGTTTAAATAGATTAAAACAGAAACGTAATACCCTTTAAATTTAATAAACAAACTCTATAGAAAACAAAAACAGTATCTCTGAAAGCATTAACTATAATTTTAAAATTCAAACGTAAAAGACTTCGATAGAGGAAAAATTCGAGGTTACGATTGAGTGTCTGTCGGGACTGAGATACGAGCCAGCGTCCATTGGGCTAACGAACCATTACATGAGATTGGATTTGATTTTGAAGTATTTTTTTCGCGTCTAATAATAATAATAATAATAATAATAATAATAATAATAATAATAATAATAATAATAATAATAATAATAATAATAATAATAATAATAATTATATAATAAATATATTTTAGAAAATTTATATATATAAATATATAATATATATATATATATATATATATATATATATATATATATATATATATAAACCTAACAACAAAAACTTAGGTTCCCTAAACTATATTTATCAAATTTGACACCATTATGGACTTCGTATAAACGTTGACAACGTTTCATCCTTATAATTTTTCAGCCTGATATATTAATAAAGTCACTTATTTTTATGTTTAGTGACTCTAAGTCCTTAAAGCCGTTGGGATAATAACCCCAGTGCATGGGTCCATCACACCCTCTCTCACCGACCCATGCTTTATAGCTTTAAGTATCGTTTGAGCACTCATTTTCATGAAAATAACAGTAACAGTAATAAAATTCTCACTACCTAGCAGCAGAATACTGGAACTAGAAGAAAAAGATGCTAGCGGATTACATCAAACATTAAACTAGAATTGTTCAGCGGCCTTATAACATTTGTAGCGATAGTAGTAGCAAGAGTAGTAGTACTAGTAGTAGTAGTATCGGTAGCAGATGTAGTAATAGTAATGGTAGTAGTAGTAGTAGTAGTAGTAGTAGAAACTTATTGCTATTAAATACAGCACCATTCGATTCAAACGTCATGCATTTTATATTTTTCACTAAGCTTTAAAACATGGTCTTAAATTGTAACATTTAATAAAAGTTTTCCATTGAAAACTAGCTTAAAACTAATCTTAATTCGTATCATTGAATAATATCGTCTCCCGTATTTATCTCTTAAGAAAATTAAAATAAGATTACCAGTAGGCCTACATCCCAAAATCGATAATGGAAAGCTATCTTACACACAGAACCCTGTAGGACCAAAAGTTTTAATACAGTTACAACAGTGTATATATTATATATATATATATATATATATAATATATTATATATATATATATATTATATATATATATATATATATTATATATAATATATATATATTATATATTATATATATATATACTATATAATATATATAATATATATAAACATAACGTCCTTAGATTAATTAATATGAAATGCTACCTAAAATTTAGTAACTTTGTGTTAAAATAATTCATTCAACTGCTAAGAATCGAACTCTGAAGACGCTTGAGGTTTACAGACAAACCGGTCAAGGAATACTAGGGATTAAAATTAATATTCGTTAAGGCTTATTTTCATTTGAAAAATAAAATTTAAATTTATTTTAATATTTAATATATATTATTTAAGAAAACATTTCTTAGTGAATAAGTGGAAGCTAAATATGCATAGAACCTTATTATATAAAACAAAAGTTAGATATATAATTTATCTATATATATGATATTTAAATCATTCTTATCATGATTATTGATAATGAAGAAAAGATAATTAAAATAAATAATATAATAATAAAATTATATAAATTAAATATTTCATTCATGTAGAAACAAAGAAAATAATAATAAATAAATAATAATAATAAATAATAATAATTAAATATAATATATATTAAATAATAATAATGCTATTTTTATTGAAAAGTTATAATATGATTAAAGGAACGTCTATGATGACATAATCTCAATTAAATAAAAATTGTCATAGAATATATCAGTAATAAAATTTTAATCGATTTTCGACGAAATTATAGGAAAATTCTAATCACTGGAAGAGGGAACATATTATTTAATTATTATATTTTAATTATATTTAATTATTAATATTTAATATTAATTTAAATTTTAATTAGATATATAAATTTACATATCTATATTTTTATATTATTAATATATTACAATATAATATTATATTTATTATATATAATATTATAATAATACTAATAATTATACATTTCATCTATAATAAATCAATCATTC
>JABUQX010129182.1:25000-27500 GCA_015478945.1 Trachelipus rathkii | reverse complement strand
GATGAATAGTGGCAAAAAACCTTGCGCTTGGACAAATTCGGTTGGGGATATTTCTCATGGTACAAACGTCATAGCAGAACTATTCAGGCAGCGTGCCATTCCCATACATTAGATGCAATGTCAGCTTAGTTCAGAGTATAATACACGTGTATTTACGACCCATATTCGTTAACGAAATGAAAGAAACACGTAAGAGACACACACAGTCAATGAGTTACATTGTAATGCGTAACACAAACAGACAGTGCATTTATTGTATACAGTAGTTGGTTGTTTTGGTCAACAATGTGCTGAAATGTTTAATGAAAGGAGTAGCTGTTTGTGGAAGAGTTGTTATTATTTAAATGAGATGTTTCCAATTACTAAAATTTACATTCTCCCTTATTAATAGTCATAATTTATTAAATGTTATACCATTTGATTCTGCGTGCAACAATAGGTGTTTTTTGGTTCCTTAACATTTTAACCTAAGTCCATCCGCTTTCATGGAAGTCGCCTCAAATACTTTTTAAAGGCCGCCATTTTTTAAATTTATAGTAAATTTGATTGTCGTTATTAGCACTACACACAGCAGTACTAATCCCAAATATAGGGTTTGTAACCTACTTGGTTTTGTAGATACAAAATATTTAGTAAAAAACACATACAGACAGCCAGACGGAAAACTAAACACATTACGTCATACCTTTATAGGAACTTTTACCTTTATTTTTGCATTTCTTATCAGTTACCAAAAATTTTTACCATAATTTTAAATCAGGACCATTTGATATATATATATATATATTATATATATATATCATTATATATATATATATATATATATATATATATTATATATATATATATATAATATATATAGATATATATATATATATATATATTATATATAATATATTAGATTATATATATTATATATATATTTAATAAATTATAATATATATATATATATTTATATTATATATAATAAAAATAATCTTTTTGAAATAAAATTTTTATATATACATTTTTTAGAATATATATATATATATATATATATATATATATTATAATATATAGATTGTAATACCATAATTTTAAATCTATCCTATATATATATATATATATATGGTAAAGGTTACTTTTCTTACCTATCGTATGATTGTTAATTTTACTGTATATCGATTATATATCGATAAAGATTATAAAAACAATTTTTATTTTAATGTGAATAGAAGTTAAATTTAAAAGAAAATAAAAAACACCAAAAAATGAGAGAAAAGTAGCTTCACTTGTTTTACAAAAAAAATTAAACTATAAATTTATATTTTTACTCGTAAATTATTAGTATTTAGCAGAAATGAATGTAAGTGACATATACGAAATTTGTTCAAGTGACTGCGGTCACTTTTAAGTTTTTTGCAATATTTTCAATTAATTGTGACGAATAAGAAATGTAACGCATGCAATATTGAATGTGACATTAATTAAGAGAAAAGGCAAAAAGTTCTTTTTCCGTTGTCAAACATGTACACGTGAATTGGACCTGTTATGTTTTACGACTCCGTCAGTTTTGATTTTTTTTTTGTTTTTTTTTTTTATATTTCTAGTATATGATCCTTACAGTCAATTTAAGGGTGACGGACTTGATTCAAAAATATATAGGACCAGTTACGTTTTACGACTCTGTCAGTTTTAAAATTTTTTTTTTTTAACTAAAGGAATACCCAAGGGTAAACCGCAAAGATGGCAGGAGTCGGGGTCTCTCGGCCTTCCGGGGGAACGACAGGGTAGGACTATTTCCCCCCCTCCGGGGAGGGTCTCCGGAACCCCCGCTCTTTGGTATTTGGGTGTCGCGGGGGTTCCTCCGCCCCTCCCCTACGGGGTATGGAAAACGTCCCCCCCTCTGTCCCCCGTCGGCTCGAGCCCCCTAATTTTTTTTATTTTTTTTTATTAATTTTTTTTTTTACATTTTTGTAATAAGCTTTATACGCTGATTCCAAATATGTAATTGTTTTTCTGTTAGTGTCGTACTTTTCGAGATATTTCATTTATGAATTTTTTTTTTTTTTTTTTACTTTTTTATAATGAAGCTTTATC
Source organism: Trachelipus rathkii (assembly GCA_015478945.1). Classification (NCBI taxonomy): domain Eukaryota; kingdom Metazoa; phylum Arthropoda; class Malacostraca; order Isopoda; family Trachelipodidae; genus Trachelipus; species Trachelipus rathkii. The sequence continues at coordinate 25,421 of JABUQX010129182.1, read as the reverse complement.
CGCTGATTTCAAATATGCAATTGGTTGTTTCTGTAAGTTTTCTCCCAAAGAATCCAACAAACAACCTATCTTTAGTAATTTCCATTATTATTATATATATATATAATATATATATATATATATATATATATATATATAATAATATATATTATATATATATATATATATATAATATATATATATATATATATATATATTATATAATTATATATATATATATATATATTATATATATATGATATATATATATATATATATATATAATTTATTATATATATAGTTGCTTCACTAAATTTAAAATTAAACTCGTATTTTATCATTTTCCTAGCTTCTTTTCAAAATTTCAAATGTATCGATATTTCAAATATTTCGATATTTCAAATGTACTCGATTCGATAGGTAAGAAAGTATACTTTGTCCA
>JABUQX010129182.1:0-17500 GCA_015478945.1 Trachelipus rathkii | reverse complement strand
TTTATTATTATATTATTATGAGCGAATTTACTATCAATATATTATTAATATATTATCCACATACAAATATATAAATCATTATTATTATTTTTATTAATAAATTAATTCATTATTGATTTTATCTCACTCAAGAATGATTGCCTTTTGATCTCAAATTATTATTATTATTCATATTATAGACTTATTGAGTCCTTATTCATTATTCAAAATAATATTCATTCTCTATCTCCGCCATTCATACTATTCACTTAATTAATTTGGATCGATCTTTAATTATATTAATGATGTTATTACAAAATGCAACATGATATATTAAAAATTTCATATAATAAGATATATATATTACTTAACTGAAAAAAAATTTTAACACCAATATTATTAAAGTATTAGATTTACTCCTAATTATCAAATATGAAATGGTATTTCCCATTCATTATTATATCAAATTAAATTCTAATTACTTCCATTATTATTTATTTAATTATTATAATCTCTTTATATTATTTTAATTATATATATAATATATTACATTATTTTATTATTAATTTATCGCACTATATAATATTAGCTTCACAGAATTAATTAGTATTATTAATTATTAGTATCTTTTTATTATTATTAATGAATTCGGGTTTCTTCATAATCATTATTATTAAAATATACTTTCCATCATTATTCATTATTTATTAATATAAATTAGTATTATTTTATTTATTGTACTATTTTTATTTCCACTTTTGTCAATGCTTTTATTTATTCCTTATATATTTTCTTTGGTTTTCACTTTTATACTTGGTGATCTCTCTAATTATGTTAGTTAGTTTGATGTATATTTATTATTGTTTTATAAAACTTCTTATTTTTAGTTTTCACTTATTTATTTTTAATTTTATTTTCTTATTTTATTATTTATTATTATTTATTATTATTGCCAACAATTATTATATTAATTATAACATTCAATAATATTTGCTGTATATGTTGATGTAACATCACATTAACCATTCAACCGCCTGTTAATATATTCCTTGTTATTATTAATCTCATTTTATTATCAATGTTTTATTTTTTACTATTTAAATTTCATTTTCTATTTTCTTGATTATTAATGCCCCTTATTATTATTATTATATCGCTAGCTATTTTCAATTATTAATTATTGATTAACCGACACAATATGTTATATATTCATTTATTATAATTGTATAATTTTTAATCGTTTTTGATTCTATTATTCTTATTATTTATTATTAATTCTATATCTTCAAGTTACTCTCTAATATATATTTTTATTCATATTCCATTATTATTATTATTCATTATTCCACAAATTATTCATTAGATTCCACTTATCATTATATTATTATCTATCCATTACACTCCCATTAATTCACCAATATATTAAACTATCTTTGATAATTTAATTCGGTATAAAAATCCAATTATTTGTACGACAGGAAAACCAAAGTCATATCAGTCATTGATTTATTTTTTCACCCTTATCTATATTAAACTATTGCCAATTAATTTCATCATTATCATTTATCATTAATACACATTATTCATGTCTGGAACATCTCTTTGTTCTTCATATTCTTACATTTAATAATATCTATATTATTATCTTCTCTGAGAGTCATAAGACATTTGAATATCACATATAGCTTTCACTGTTTATTATTAATAATTATATTTATTCCGATCAAATTAATAATAACAATTATTTATCAGACAATTACATTTATTAATTAATTATAATTAATCCTTATAATTACTACTACTACTGAAATTAATATTATTATTATTTAATTGATTATTTATTACTTTGTTCATTCATTATTATATTATTACGACTTCCATAAATATCCATCTATAATACAAACCATAATGTATTTCATTAATCTCACATTATATCCATTAACAATGGTATTAACTATATACAAATTATTGAATTATTTCAATGAATAATTATATTTAATAATTCCTTTGATTTCACCACTTAATAATTATTTGATCAGTTTATTATTTATTTTTATTTTTCAATATCTTATTAATTGTTTTCTCTTCTTTCTTATTTTTGATTAACTAGTATATATTCTATTTTTAGTTAACAGCACAATAAAGATTTTGTTAAAATTATCGTTTTTATTTTCGTTAATTTTCCAATTACGTTTATTAATATTTTGAATTTTTTATTTCCTTTCTTGCATTACATAATACTCATCATTCACTTCATATTATCATATTATATATTCATATTATCTCTTCAATGTCATTATTCATCTCATTTATTTATTTCATAACTATTATAATTTAATCCCATTATTGATTATTAATTATTATTATATAATTCCATTCATTTTCTTTCCTTTTTCTTTTTTTATTTTTTTTGTGGTCTATATATTTGTTTGTTTGATCATATTATTAATCTCAAAATACTTAATTAATTAATTCCAATTATTTATTCATTTATAGTATTATTTAACACAGATAACACACATACCATATTTATTGATTTACTGGCTTTTTCAACTAAAACTTAAGACATTTTCCCATTTATTATCTATAACAAATAGCCATATAACCATAACTTATTTATTACTTTAATTTATTATTCTAATTACCTATTATTAATATTAACCTCTATTTTATTCTCCATTTAGATTTTCTCCATCGCCTTCGCAAACTCATGATTATATTAACAAATACTTATCTCATTATTATTATTGACTTTATCTTTTATTTATTATTGATGATTTCATTTATTAAATTATTGATTATTCTTCTTTTTTTACTTTGATCTAATTTAATGTTATACCTCTTTTTACCACTATTTTATATCACAGTCATTTTAATACTTCTGTGATAACTTCCATTATAATTTTTCATCTAATACATTATTGATTATTTATTATTATTATTAATTCATTATTTTATCAATTCGTATTAATATTATATACTATTTTAATTACATCTATCGTATTATGATTATTCATTCATACAAATTAAATTATTATATTATTATCACCACAAACGCTATTATGATCATACACTCTATTATTCAATATTATATATTATATTATGATTATATATATTATATTAATTATTTATTTCAATATAAGTTTATTATAAACGTATATATATTAGGGCCTATTAATTCAATTCATTTCCTCCATTTATTCTTTCTTTCCTTCATTCCATTATTATTAATTATTACTCTCATATTTTATTATATTCCCATTCCATATTATTATTATATTATATCACTCTCATTATAATTATTACACTACTTACATTTTACCCATCCCCAATATTAATACTTACTTAATTAAACTTAATATTATTATTAATTCAATATATTCATTATTATGATATTATTATAATTATTAATTATTATTAACCATCCCATCAATATCTAAAAAAAATTAATAATGTATCATCTAATTACTAATATTACTTATAATAATATTATATATTTTATCTATTTATATTAATTATTAATCACATATATATTAAAATATATTAATAATATTAAATTGAATTAATTAATTCTTAATCATAATTCATTATCATCAAAAGTTATTAATCCAATTATATTCCGAAATGCTTTAAATTTCATGAAATGTAAATCTTATCTAACAAAACATGAATTCTCCAAGATGGTTAAAGAAAAATTTTGCGAGCCAATTAATCCCTAATTGTTAACTTCTGATCTAGCTTTTCCGTATCTTACTAGATATACATTAAGATTTTAATTTATAATATATATATATAAATATAACAATAAATAATATACCTTACTGACTATATTAAATATACATGCATGATATACTAAATGATATATATATCACTAATATATAAACTACCTTCACTATCATATAAAAAATACTTTATAACATAGGTATATATATACATTTAAAATCATATATATATATTCTATAATACTAAATGTATATTATATATTATACATATTATATATATCATATATATATAACTATATTTACACCCTAACATACATATATATAAATATATTCAATATCAGTACATATTAACAATCATACCCAATCACCTATCTCCATCTATCTACGTATCTACTATACATCAATATATATAAAATATACTATTACTGACCTCCTCCAATTCCTAATTTAAAAATACACTACTATATTATTACAAAATTATATATATATATCCATAATAATAATACATATATTTAAATACTCATACTCATAATATTACTCCGAATATATTATATCATATTATATCTCATATATATATATCCATATAAATATAACACATAAATAAATAAATACACTATATTATATATATAATCATAATATATATATATATTAAAACCATATATAAAAATAATTATAATGTATATAATCACTGTTATCCCTTACATACATAAATACATATACCTAAATAAATATACACATATCAGTATAACCGTATTATATATATATAGTAAATATTATATATATAATATATATATAATAGATATATATATACTATTAAATATATATATAGTATTTATAATAATATAATAATATTATTATATAATAATCATATATAGTATATTGATGAATATATATATAAAATATATATTGAATATATATATAATTAATATATATATATTATACTAATCATATAATATATAATAATACTTATAATAATATAATAATATAAATATTATATATAGTGATTTGCATAATATATAATATGTATATATTAATATAAACATAAATAATATAAATAATAATATTTTAGCGAACATTAAATTTTAACCACTTTTATGTATAAAAATTTTCGCGTATAGAATATAAATAACTATCGTTAAACTAAGTATTATATATAATATATACTATACTATATAATTAATATATTGTAATATTATATATAATTATATATATAAATATACTTAATGCGAAAATTAAATATAGTACTATATATATACATAAAATCATATTAAAAATAAATAATATAATATATATAATCATATATATAAATATATATATAGTATATATATAATAGATAATTGTATAAATAAAATAATAATAGAAATAATATAAAAATATATATATTTAAAACATTTAAATTAGTTCATCTGATTTACAGGACACTAAATTTAACGAATATACATAATAATATCCAATATATAAATAATAAAGATATATAAATATAAATATATACTAATTATATATATAATCATATAAAAATATAATATAATATTATATATATTGATATATATTATGATACATATATAACTGAAATATCATATAAATATATATAAATAGATGTAAGTAATTATAATTATATAACGAAATATATATAAATACGTTAAAATAATATTATATAAACAATATTATAATATAATATAATATATAATAATATAAATAAAAACAAATTAAATATAATAAGATATTATAACCCATATATATATTATAATCAGATATGTATATATAGATTATATATGAATCCTAATATAATATATAATAAATATAATATATATATATATTATATATATAGTATACCTAAATAATATAATTATATATATATATATATATAAATATAAAAATATATGAAAACAATATATTATATAAAATATATATATATTATAATATATAATCACTCCAAACATCTAATATATAACCTAAATAATAAAATAATAAATATAAAAATAATAAATATGCATAAATATATACACTAAATAATATATTAATAATACACACACGCAAAAATACATTTATTTATCCCATAAAAAATATCATTAAATAATAATCTAATAAATATAATTAAAAATAATATATAATAATATATATAAATAATATATATAACTAAATATTGAAATGGATATATATCATATTATAATAATATATAAATATATTATATATATATAATATATATATATATATATAAATATATAATAAATATAAAATATATATATATATATTATATATAAATTAAATAATAAGTAAAAATACAATATTAATTATACCTTTTTTTCCGTGTATAGCATGAATGATATTATACATATATATAAAATATATAATAAGAAAAATGAATAATAATATGAATAAATATTGACTAAGTTTTATGTCATCAATAGGCTATGCAGATATGAGATAGTTAGTATAATAAACTAGGTAGTTAGAGAAGAGAAATTTGAATCAAGATGTAGGATTAATATATAGTTAAATATAGCTAAGATCATAGAAACATATTATGCACTAGAGTAGTTTTGTAAGTAATGGATAATATAATTATTGTACTAAAAATAAAAAAATAAATAATAGTAGTCAGATGAATCACTAGATACTTAATATTAAATAGATTTGATGTATTGATTGAATGGAGTATAGTATTAAATTGTATTGGATTAGAATAGGATATTACGAAATATAATGGCATGTGAGATAGATTTTCGAAAATTGGTTGTTATAAAGTTGAGGATTTAGATTAATTTAAAGAGGATAAGAGGAAGGATATGACTAACTATGGAAATAGTACCATAAGTTCTCCTTAACGGAGTTGTTATGAGACTTGAGTTTTACGAAGAGCAGTGTGTGTTATGATAGAGATATGTTATATACTCGTAAAATGATAGCCTAATTAGAGTTAAAGATATTATGAGTGACCATTATGTATGAATGTGAAATGGACGTGTTAATTTAGATTTAGCGACGAAGCGTCGGCTGTGTTGATTTGGTATATAATTCATAAGCCCAAATGGTAAATAATGACCAGTAGCTTTTGACGAATTTTAACTACACAGTGGCAGTTGTATTGTCTAGTAACAATAGAAGCTTCATATAAGAGTCGAGAAGTTATTCTGTCGTGACGTTTTCACACTTTAAGAGATAGGAGGGGATGGATTAATACCGGTAGATGGAGGGGAGCTATGTACTTATTCGGGAACTATTATAGTCACCTTCTAATCTTATTTCAACATTTCACTTTATAGCCTTCACTAGCATGTAGCATTAAGAACTCACTCCACTCCAAGCATGAGGGATAAAGAGAGGAGCATATATAATATTAATAAATTATATAATATATAAATATATAATTATAATATTAATATATAATAATATAACTTTACACTAATAAATCTGTATCATTATCTATATAGAATATAATATTAAATAAATATAATATATATTAATATATAATATATAATTATATATATAATATATCATATTATCACTAATATTATATATATATAATCCATAAATATAATATATATCATACTTAATATATTATATATAAAATTAATATAATACATATATATATTAGAACCTAAATAAATTAAACATTAATATATAAATAATTTATATAAATATATATATAGATAATATATATATAATACATCAGCTATATCTAACAATAATATACTATATACTAGGCCAGGCTATTTTGAAAATAAAGAATATATCAATTATTTTTAAAGTAATATGATTAAATAGATTAATTAAAATAATTAAAAAATAATAGTTATAAAAATAATAATTAAATAGTAATAAAATATAATACTATATATATATACCAATAATTATAAACATAAAATTAATATAAATATCTCACACAATTAAAATTAATAGTATATAATAATATTAATATATATTTTTTAGAATATACATATATAATTAATTAATTATTATACTTTGTATTTTTTTTTTTTATTTTTAAAATTGACAATTTTTCTATTTTCATCGTAGTATTTACATCGTCTTGAAGACTATTGACCTGCATTACTTAAATGTTCACCATTCTCCTTTGAGTTTACTTATTGGAAGTCTAAACAGAACTTAAACATATTATAGGATCGTTAGTAAAGATATTAGATAATGACTCTGTTAACATATCGAAGATTTAATTTTATGATAAGGGGAATATTATTAAATGATAAAAATATAGAATATAATATATATAATCCTAATCCAGTAATGATAATATATATTAAATATATGTACATTCAATATAAGGGCTTAATACTGCTAGAAATCATAATAATCATTTACTCAAATACTACTTTGCTACTCAAAATGAAATATATTATTAATATTGAAGAGTGCACATTTTGCTTTTTAAGCTTCAAGGCATCAGATTTCAATTTGAATGCAATATCTCTCATAATTTATTTCATCTTTAATGATCTATTTCTGTTGTTGTTTTCAGCTTGTGTGAAAAATGAATAATTTCATTTTCATACTTGATATATTTAGTTCTCAAGAGAGTAATTTAAAATTTAGGCAATTTATCTTATAAGATTCAATTTTTTAAATCACGAAATTAAATGAATATATAAAGTATTTGCATATCAATAACTAACTCTAGGTCAGTATATGATATTGATAACAATTTAGGCCCTGAATATATTATTAAAGTCTGATTAATTTGTAGAATATAAGGTAAGTTTCCATTTAATGAACAACAGTAATTAAACGAACTAAAGCCAATTGGCCCATAATCCACAATTTAGGAATACAATGTAGTGAGGAACCAAATTTCCCTCTCTAGATAGGTGATTTCATTAAAAGTTTAGGCAATTAGCTTTTATACGAATACTACTAAAATAAATTATACAAAAGAGCATTAGGACATGTAGATGAATAATATTCTCACTTGGATGAAAATAAATTATTGATACAGTAAATAAGAAAAACCGTGAGGAGGTATTAGAATGTAGTATCCACTAAATAGGTAAACTTACCTATTACTCATTACGGTTTAGTGTTTTATGCTTGTTTATAACTATTTGGAAGAATAGTTATCCGCCCTTCTTTTATCTGATAACTTGACAAATGTCGCATTCTGATTGCTAAATTATAAATTAATTTAATATTGATTGTGAGATAGCAATTTATGGTGAAAAGCTATAATTTGAGTAATAACTTTTAATCCTTTATTTACATTTAACAAAGATTAATGAGGACTCTTATTTTAGAGAGATTAACACCTAAAAATGAGCCCCCACTTTTGCATAAATAACATTTGACGGATAGTTTAAGATAGTCGAGTTTACGACATAATTATAGCCAAAAGGCAAGAACTCATTCAACCAATTAATCTACCCCTCCTGACCTTTAATAACTATACACGTAGCTGTCTAGTCTAATTAGAATTAGAAGTTATAAATTAGTCATAAAATAAACATTTTAGCATGATTAAAGTATTAATTATTACAAAAAACCGAACCATAAAAACCAAATTATAATTTCTTGAAGTTGAACCCATAGGGTAATTTGATATACCTCACTTACCCATCTATAATAAACTGACAATATGATAAAATTAGAAATCAATTACTTGATAGTTAGTCTCAAACCTCTTAACCCTAAATACTTTTCGTTATATTTAATGAATACTAAGGTAAGACATATTAATCATTAACAAAAATAGTACAATTGTTTGTAACATCAATGCATCATATGTACTAATAAATCTCTCCCACCAAATCAATATTTATCAATCTTCTGCCATTAATAGAATAAAATTAAAGCCAAAGCTCACCCCCACGAAAATGATCACATTTCAGAAACAAGTTCAATAGAAAGCTGCTTTTAGCCCATTTTTCTTAGTATTATTTGCCTTTAGTTTTGCCACAAGGAAAACTGTAAAAAGTCATCAGAAAGGACCGTAAAAACCACCCAGTCTCTCAATTACGATCCTAATAATTCAATCATGAAAATGACAATAATATCATTCAATTTTATATGTTAAAGAATTGAAAAGAATATAAATGAATATTGATGTGAAATAAATATATATATATATATAATATTAATTGATAATATAATATATTAATAATATTATATTATTATATAATAAGATAGTATATATATTATAATATATATATATATATGTATATAAATATTTATATATATATATTTTATATAATTAATATTATTAATAATTATTATAATTAATAGTAATAATAAAATATTAATATATATATTATAATATTATTATATATACACTATATATATATATAATGATTTAATATAAAAATATAAATATAAATATAATAAAGTATTAATATATTTAATAATATAATATCACTAATAAGTTAATATAATATATATATATTTCTATTTCAATTAATATATATATATTATCTTATCTTATATCATACCTTCTTTATATCACAAAAGCTAATTTATAGGTGATATAAATAAACTAAGGTGTGCATAAAGTTTACATTTAGCATCAGAATTTAAGAAAAAAGCAATAAGATAATGAGGGCAAGAATAATAAGACCCCATAAAAGTTACGAAAGATAACGTCCCCCAGACTACTTTTAACCGCCCCCATCTGTTACCATTAATAGTATAGAAACTATTCAGTGACGCAAATCAGAAAAGATCCCACCTAGATGTTTTATCTATACAGGTAGAAACCTTTTCAGCGATTAAATCGAGCCATATGATATATATCTCTATATATTAACTATGGTGTTTATAAATACTATGGTATGTCAAGTTTGATTAGCTTGGATTTCATCCCCTGGACCCAGAGCTGGGCCAACCATTAATCCGATAGCCCCTCATAATGACAATCACCCGCCCATTCTCTTTACTCAAATCTATTAATCAATTGACAACCTTTTATCTTGTCATTATACTGTTATCTCAAAACTCACATATTTTATCATCTGATCACCTGCCTAGAAACATTATCGTTTTTAACTTGACTCAATCGCACCAACTTTTCTTCGTTGATCATTTACCCAGCGGGCGGTCTTAACCCAAAGCACATTTCACCGACTATTTACATCAGGCTTAACCTAACCGAACTCCATCCTACACATTCATCTCATTGCCACCATTGGAGACCAACTTTTATCTCCAATTACATTACTCTTTCATTATATGTTATTCTCTTACGATTTATACCCTATTATACTTCCAACACTCACATATAACTTCATGTATATCTATAATAAAGTTTCATTATCCTCACAATTATCAATACTGCTTACTACACACCTTAAGCAATCACACCTCTATAAGTAATTGATTTATCCATCTTAATTTAAGAACATACATTTGAAACGTAATATTAGTTATATTAGTAATAATTTTTATATATATATATTTATATATATATATATTATGATATATATAAAATAAAAATATATTATAATATATATATATAAAATAAATAATATATAATATATAGATTAAATATTATATAAATATATAATAATAATATATTAAGATTATATTAATATAATATATATTAAACAGTGAATAGTGTGTGATAGGTTAGATATGGTGCACAAAGAAGGAATAGGTATTCTTGGAGAATGAATGAGGTTACTTATATTAGCCAATTAGGAGTGATAAATCCACCTAATATATCATGGGTAATAGGTAAATAGAGGTAGAGTTGAAAGTATTTAAAAAGAAATTGAAGTTAGAGTAATAATCTGCAAAGGACTTAATAATATTATGAAATAAACATTATACTGGTGAAGCATGATTTTCAAGGAACGGGATCGATCTAACCATATAGAATGTTTGATTGTTAATTGGGAATTTGATTTTTTAGGACAGTTTGCTGATGAATAAAGCGTATTTATTATGTTGAGATGTATATAGTTCAAGGCAGTGATTTAGGATTATTATTGAGAGAGCATAATAGTTTTACCACTTAGTATAGATAATAAGTTGTAAAATTATAAGGCGACAATGTAGATAGATAACTTGATAAGGAATAATTGTGGGATATAGTTTAAAGAATTTACCACTGAGTGTGTAGAGGAAAAGATATTATGCTGGTATTGTTATTGTTTAATGATTAGAAAGAGTGCGAAATAAATACTCAGATGGATCATCTGGAGAGATAATTAGATTCTGTAGGGATTTGGATGGAGAAAGCATCACTCACTCAGTACAGGTCACTTGAAAAATGGATGATATATAAAAATGTAAATGAAGTAAGGGAGATTAGCTGGGTACATTGTGATTACGAAGAATATAATGGTAGGGCTAAATTAGTTTACTAGAGTGTTTAGTAAGATGAACTCTCATACTCGCTTTGAGTTTATATAAGTGTCGTAGCGGTCTTGAAGTGATCCATATTATTTTTAAAATCTTAGTTTAGTGAGAAGGACTTAGCATGGATTAAATTTTGTAGGTGAATGGATTTGGATTTTGGGGTTAACAATTTGGTCGATGGGTTGGATTTCAATATCTTAAATAACATAATTTTATGCAAACATGAGAGTATTAATTTATATTGAGGAAATGAAGTAAAGTAAACTTGTTCCTCTCATGTCTATAAGTTTTCCATAGTAAGTTCGATCAGGTGCTGAATATATATCCCGTAGTATATATATAAACTTATTCATTCAGATTCTATAGTATTATGTATATAATATTAATAAAGGAGCCCTATCCCGCGCGGCTATATAGGCAGATGAGTGTTATTATGACTCTAGATGCGTACTTGAATTATGGTAGCCCGACTTCTTGATAATGAACTCAAAGTAATGTTATTGAGAGAATGGTGAAGCTGTAGTATAATATTATGTACCGTATGATTTAGTTATAAATACATATTATTATAAATAAATAATTCTATAAATAGTAATTCTGAAGTAAGTAGAAACCAAAATACCCTGATAAATTATGAAAAAAAATGTAAGAATAAATAGGTGTTCATAAGAAAAAATGTAAATATGATAATATTATATTAGCCAGAGAGTAAGAAATATGGATAGGGTATATTAGTCCGTCCATTTTGTATACTCCACCTTAGTGTTAATTACAAACATCTTAGTTTATGGATTGTCAGAGCGTTATTGAATTAATAGATATAATTAGAGAAAAGTCATTTAGAGATGGCGGTGGCAGGGAATGGTGTTAATTATTGTTAGATTAATGGATATAGATTAGACAAAAGGTGCACGTATATTTTACATCTACACCATATAACTACACATTTAATTGTAGCGTGAGATGACTATATGATTTGGATTTTGTGTGTTATAATAGTGATAATGAACCTCTAGAAAGTGAGATTTTGAGAGGTATATGGTAGAAGGTTAATGTATGCAGAACTGGTCTGTAAGTACCATACTCGAGGGGTTTGAGAATGTAAAAACATATTATGAATAGTAAGTGAGAGTTAGATCATGGTTGGAGTGGAAGGACAGTTCTATCGGTATATATATGATAGATACAGATACATGTTAGGATGAATTTGTTGGCACTTATGGAAACAAGTGTCTGAATAGTTTGTAAATATTAATTAATACTAACAATTTCTCCCAATCAAAAATTTTATATCTCTTGAATAAACCTCTGTAACTCCTCTCTGCTTGGGTCATTTTGACACTTCATATTCCAAACTTACTTTATTCCTTTCATTATAATTCACTACCATCGTCCATACCAATATCCTTTCAATTATCACCTTATCTTATCTAACTTATTTACTATTAATTACAAAATCACGCATACTTACTTATATACGATTTTATATATTATCTATTACCATTGCATTTAATGCCATTACGATTAAACCTTGTCATATTAGGTCATATTCTACCAGATATTATCATAAATCGAAATAGTCTTTTATTAAGCTAAACTACATATTATTTTTATTTTATTTCAATATGAACTAGGATACTACTGTACAGATATATAGTTGATTAAGTATTTTGATTAGGATATATAATTATCCTGGTCTATGAAGTGAAAAATTGGAATTTTATAGCTTAAGCGAAATAGATATAATGTAATCTATTCTATTATATTTGATAATAAATATATTAATTAAAAATGATATGTTTTTATAGTAAGAATTTTAATAGATCTTTATCCCTTTATGTTCTAGGAAGGATCATTAAATCTGTCATTATCAGTGAAAGTTATAATATTCAAACTAAACAAAGAAAAAAGAAAGGAACGTCTAATCACTTTTATTCAATAGTTAAGACCATCTCCGTCGTTTTGAAATAAACGAATTTAAAATAACTCAGGTCAATTACAGAATCAAGAATTAATATGCTGACAGATGAATAATAGTCTAATTTACAGTTAGCTCCGTTCGTTCTAAAATTCATTAAGCTGTATTTTAGAACACACTATTTTTATAAAATTATTTCATATTAATATAGATTTTATGTTAATAGTATAAACATAGTTGCTGCAAAAATACCGCTATTATATTGTATGGAGTATTATTTTAGTAAACTAATAAAAAATTGCTAAATCATATCGTGATGCGTTCGAAATGTTTACTGTACTGACAGTATCATTATTTGATCTAATTATTATATGGTATTATTATTATTATATATATTATGTCTTAGTAAAAGGTATATACAAATTTAATTTTTTTCATATTTATACACTCTTCCATATGAATTTGCTGAGTTTATAATTATTTAATAAAAAGAAATAAACTTTGTAATTTTCAATGTTTTTTATATATAAGTTTTATATATATCGATATACTATTAATATTATTTATATAATATATTTTATATATTAATATATAAACTTTTGCTTTGAGTAAAAAATTAAGTTGGAGATATGACTTTCACATTATTAATGGGGTAACAAATAAAGGCCTACACAAAGATTATAATAATAATAATGAAATAATTAATAATTATATCATAACTAAAGCCTAGACTTAAAAATTATATTATAAAAATAGACCATAAGTATATAACATTCTATAGTTATTACATATATATATATATATATATAGTATATACATATAATATAATATATATATTAATATTATATATAAAAAATAATTTTATAATATTATTAATAATTTATATTATATACTATATATATATAGTTAATGTATATATTATAATAATATATTAATATCATCAGAATATATATATTATATATAATTATATAATATAAACTAATAATTAATATAATAATTATATTATTTATTAATTATGATATATATTAGATGAATGTATATATAATAGTATAAAATAAAAATATATACCTTTTAAATATAATAATAAAAATTATAATAATATAATTTTATTCTAGGATATATATATAATACTATATTCATTTATAAAAAATATTATAAATAAATATATATTATAATACATTATTATACTTAATTAATAATAGAATATATAATATATATATTATATACTATATATTAATATTTAATAGTATATCAAATATATATATATATATATATTATAATTTAATAATAGTAATATATATATATAGTATATATACTTATATATTAATTATATAAATTATAATTTAATAATGTATATATATAGATAGAATAATTACTTAATGATATAATATTTTATATATTCAAGGATATATATAAAATTATATATATCTATAATGCAGTATAAAATATACTAACTATTCAAGATCTTAGACCTACTAGACTACTATATTAGATATAGAACGGTACCCCCTAATATTATTATACAGTATCACTATACTATATAATATTATATATATATATATTATAATACATTAGTATAATATATATATATATTAAATAATTAAATACTTAAATATATAATATAGGTATATATAATACATAAATATAAAAAACATAAGTTATATTATATTATACTATAATATAATATATCACAATATATATATAAAACAGGGTGATATAAGTACTTTATTTTATATATATTTATTTAAAGGCTAAATCACAGGTTTCAATCTGGTAAATTACATATTTTGGCGATCAAAGTTGCGTCTTCGAGATTGAGAAATGCTTCTTGGTCTTGAAATCTTCCCGAACATCTTAATTTAGGGAGACTATTCTCGAGAATGAAAAGATAACTGTTTGGAACAGAAAAGAGGAATATAATGATCCTTTGTTCTGTTGGACATTCTTGGACATTGATAATGCACAGTTATATTTGTGTGCTGTAGAGGGATTCACATGTAATTCAGTTAGGTACGTCATCTAGAAGGTGGCCTTACTGACTAATTTAAATCTGAAGACAGAATAAAGAATGCAGAGCTGTGAAAATACTGATCGTATTTCTAAATATCATCTACCCGAAATGACAACTTTGCGACCTGACAAATAAACTCTTTAGTATCACCCACCTCTCATTTCTTGAAGGAACCACACGCCTCTAGAAAGTGCATGGGAGTTCCAAGTCTGAGATGCCGATCGTTATCGTGTGTTATAATCTATTAGATAAGATATGGCATAACTGACTCATTTAAGATAGCTGTGCCTACAGTTTTTATACCCATGGTGAAAACGCCATTTTCCGCAGTTGTTACTACAGCGTCGTACTCAGCTTTTTTCCTAGCTAATGATAAAATTGCTTTAGGAGCCTTTTGCGTATTGTATTTTGATGCTTATTGCACCTTTCTTAAGTACTCGTCCAAAGACATTTTCGAACACTGAGAAAGAAATAATCTCCGAAAACATGCAACGCAAACGAAATTACGGAATAGATTATTAAGCTTATACTATAATTTGCAACCTGCAAAAATACACTAACATGAAAAAGACCCTCCCGCCTCCTGTAAGTTCTTAAAAAACAGATGCTCTAAAATTTTTTAAATCCATAATATTACTATAAATGACTGATGGTGTTACAGATAATAATACACACCTCACTGACCTTCAAAAGTTGAATTAACACTTCCGGTGGAAAAACCCGAAAAGTATATTGAACCGTAAATCATACATGCCAAATTATATGAATAGACCAGCATGAGGAACCAATCAGACCGATTGACAATCTCCACATAGTAATCAAATAACCTCCAACCGAAATTGAAACACAACAAATAAACGTCTATTAGTTTCTACCAAACAGCATTTGCAATAATTGTCATCTCATGAGACATCCCAGCGACAAAACAAATCATTACCTAATTAGGTTTTAGATATATTTCTATCTTTCATCATTATACATCATCTTGATAAATAATATTTATTAATAATCTGTATTAACCTAAAACAATACTGCGGAACATAGTATCAATATAATATTCAACACGGCTTAATAGTAACACCCCACAAATACCTTTTGTACTCCTGTCCATCGTACACCGCCCCTAAATAAGCGGATTTGTATGGCTCTCTACATAAAAATGTATCAAGGGACTAGACAATCTCAAGCCTCATATAACTTCAAATTTTATCCCATGCATTATCCAGCATCCACCCAATAGACCATACTTTAAATCTACTTAGCACATGCTACTGTACGATAGAAAAATTCTCTTTATGCTCATCTAGCACGTTGCTTCAATTAAGTGGTAATTTAGTTCCTTTATAATCAATATACTTTAAAAACCAGATATGGTTATGCTCACAGTTAGATAGAAAAAAAATGTATTCCTACCGCTTACTCTACACTGTTCACAAATTTACACTATATACAAGTGTTGAAAGAAATATAACTTTTTTTGCTACATTATAATCTCACAAAAGTAACACATAAAGCCTTCAACCTACAAATATTTTTGCGTTTACTATTCCTGTATTAAGACTAACTACA
>JABUQX010129181.1:0-16276 GCA_015478945.1 Trachelipus rathkii | reverse complement strand
GCTGAGAGAGAGAGAGGAGAGAGTAAGAGAGAGGGGAAGAGGAAGAGAGAGAGAGGACGAGAGAAGAGAGAGGAAGAGAGAAGAGAGAGGGAAAGGAGAGAGGAGGAAGAGAGAGAGAAGGGGAAGAGAGAGGAGAGAGAGAGAGAGGAGGAGAGGAGAGAGAGAAGGAGAATGAAGAAGGTTATGTAGGGGAGGGGGAAGGATAGAATAAAATAATTGATTTGATAGAGAAATCTCTCTTTAGCATTGAATGAGTCGAGCGTTTGGCTTTGAAAGCCTTTGTGTTAGAATTATCTTAAAATATTAAACAACATAAAAAATTTTTACCTCTCATAACTGAAACTTTAGAAATTCAAAGATTTTTTATCTTGATTTAGGAAAAGGCTTATAAAAAAAAATTTCCTAGAATTAAATTACTGAATGAAGTATGATTGTAATGTATTGATAGGTTAAATATTTTTATTACCTAAAATCAAAAAGTAGGGGTTATCTGCCATCATAAGACTCTGACGAGAAAAGTTAGAATAAAATCTTTGTTAGTTTAATGCAAAGATAAATTGGTACCATTGAAACTGGTATCGTTTAGAGTACATTTAATTCAATACTTAGCGGAGTAAGAGGCAGTGGAGAACACTTTGACTAAGTCTGACTACTAAAGGTAATACACCTTAGTGTTTTTATCTTCATTTATTAATTTTTATTCTTTTGTTTTTTAAGACGGCTTTTTCTGGGATGAAGGGCTGGGAGCTCCTAGAGTCACAATTACGTTAAGAAGGAAATGTGTCATAACAAAAGGGGCAGCATAAAAATATTATGTAGGTGGAGTCAGGTCCGTAAAATAAGCAAATATAAAGTAGGAATAAAAGGGTATGCGAATCCAAGATGGAAGAAAAATGGTGAGGCAGGCGGCTGTTAGGGATCGGGTAGTACGGAAGCCGTCTAAGAAAAAATGAATTTTAGGAGAAGGAGAGAGAAGGTGTTGGGAATCGGGGTGCCGGCTCACACGTCATATATACAGACTGGGCCGAATCGGAAGGGGAGTAAACTAGGGTAGACCAGGAATTTATCAAGCAGGGTGGTTGGAGATGTGGTACTGATTTGGTTGGTCCACTCGACATGTTGTGAACTCATGGTGTTGGAGGGCTGATATGGGCCAAAGAATCATGAAGTAAACGGAGCCGATCAATGCCTTTTCGCTGTGACAGACTGCGGGAGGATTCTGTACGGAAGAGAGGCCGAGAACTCTAGAGTTGGTTGATGATTATTGGTGATCAAAGACGTTGTGTTGGTCTCATCCAACAAATGATGGAGCCATGATTTTGATACAGTAAAACGCAGATAAGATATAAGGTTCATGTGTGCCACAGGGTGACGAGATCCTGCCACAAGATCACACTTGGAGATCGGGAATCCCATGGTCCATCGAAATGATTTGAGGAAGCAATATCAATCGGGGGGAATTATGGTTCTGATAGTAATAATAGGTGAGCAGATGCGAACTAAGCTGGCTCTGTAGAGTATTAATAGTTAGAGGTTATGTGGGTATATATGAGGAAAGGAACGGATACGAAGTTGACAGACGCCTGCGAGTCGTAGTAGGATGACAAGGTTGTAGACACTTCCTGGCAAGCCAGGAAGGTGGGCTGAGCGCAAGTAAATATTCGTGCGGTGGGAATTCGCTAAATAGGACCTAAGTTTCTGGATTTGTAGCCGGCTAGGGTTATGCATGAGGCGGATATATGTTGTTAAAATCGTGGTTGCTGATGGTGGGATGTGGATAAATAGTGAGACTCATGGGCATAATCTGCCAACCAATAATAACGAGTAAGTCATGATTCTTCTTCGCAGTAAAGTTCGGAGAATGTGTGTTTTGCACGAATGGCAAAATCTTAGGAGAAAGCTTGGGGTTCGTGCTAGGTGTTTGGAAACGAAAGAAGAGGAATATGATACTAACTGGAAAGTGAGGATGTATGTTATTTCGGGTTATTAGTAACACCGAGAGTGTGTGTGGTGATTGAAGAAAAGTGATGATAACGGCAGTGTAGGAATAAATGAAGTAATTGTCGTCTTGAGCATGGGTCGTTGGTCAGTGTTGGAAAGGATGAAATGATAGGTCGGTTTCGCGTTAGCGGGAGTGAATAGTGGGGTAGATTGTGTTTAGGAACCGCACGGCTTGCGAGAACGAAAGAAAGAAGTGGATTGAGTCGCGATTAAAAGGAGGAATCGTCTGCAAAGGTTCGCAGAGGAAATGTGAGTGGCAGAGGCGAGAAGAAAGGAGGATAAATGGCGGGTGTTTTGTGAGGGTATGGTTGTGGCGCCATCCCTTTGGCAAGGGCCAAGTGAATGAACGTCCACTGAATCAACGTTATATATCGCCGAAAGTGAGATTAGCAATTGGACACGTTTCAACAAGTGAAGAGGAATACCGATCCGGAGGTTGCCCGTGAAGCATCTTAGGAGGTTGAATTTGCTGGTGGCGGAAACGATGGTGAGGGTGTACGCCTTGACAGATCAATAAGGTGGAATAAAACATGCGAGCGCGCATAGACCACCAACAAGACTACGGCGGATTTCTGAATAGCGTAAAGGGTTCCCTCCGCCAGGGTCAAAACTGGCCAAGGAGTCTCCATTTTTAGTTGGAAACTTATTGATGATTCAGTACTATTTGTCATAATGCTACTACTGACGCTCTTCTTAGTTCAGTTATCGTAGGAGTTATGGGTAGAGTGTCTTTAGATACGAACACGCTTTCTTAACACTCCTCCCCAGGGCAAGTGCATTGGCTGTGGAGATAGCAAAAAAATGATAGCATGACCAGAGGGCAACTCGCCAAGTGTGAGTATAAGAAAAAGGAGATCATATCCTAGCTCAAAAGTATGATTTACAAACAATAGTATTGAATAATTTATGGATGACCCTTGATATATTAAATGTATAATTAGCGGATATAGGCCTATATTCAGGGGCTACTGAGAAGCCTTGATATTAGGTAATGAGCTCGAGATAATTTAGTGACTCCAGTTGGATCGAGTGGTTTCTTCTCCATTGTGATAATGTTCTGCTATAAGCCATTGTATTGTAGTGGTAGTTTTTGTTTAGGCCTTCATTGCTATATATATAATATACTATCTATAAAAGGTATTTATTACTATTGAGGTGTGAATAGCGTAATCAGGAAATATGGCATTCAAATGACCCATCTTGAAATTCTGCAAGTCTAGTAATAGAAACGATAGTATATGTAGGTTAATTCGTTTGTCTACGTATACTGTACACAACATCAGTTTATAGTTCCTCAGTTTCTTTGGCCGACTGTAGACTTATAAGTGCAAATATTAAATTAAACGTGTAAGATATAAGTCTGATATAATTATATTTACTCAGATACCGTAGCATATATATGTTATCTGGAGGTTGACAGTTTATATATATAAGATCGAGACAGCTTCGTACCAGTATACATACGCCTTAAGGTATGATATGAGAAATATGGTAGTATGCATATATAGGTACTAGGTTGTTCATAATTGTTACGTAGAATAATGAGATCCCAAAAATTCTATTTTGTTAGCCATATATCTAATATTATTACCCTCGATAGTATACGAGCACTTATTTATATATAATAGAGTATTGATTTATAGAAGGAGGTGGTAGGATAATAATGGATCATTGTGCTAGCAATGCTATTTACAAATTATCTCTCCAAGCATCCATAGACGTAGGTCCCTAATTTTACTTTTTGCTGCCAAATAGGACAAGTAGGGAAGCTGGTCTTATTTGGGGGGAGGGGACACATTCTAGAATTTATCTAATCTTGTTCTACGGCCAGAGAACGGCGGGCGCGGCTCCACTCCCAAGTTGATGCCTTAGATGTGGTTCAGTTTCGTCCACCCGTCGTATTCAAAAAGTAATAGTATGCATTGAGTAACTGTCGGTGGGAGGTGGGGGTCAGGAGGGCGATGCCTCCCCCCCCCCAACTATTATTAAGGTACTCGTGTACACGGAAAGATTTTTATGTCCTTAGTTACATAACTCCAATCGAATTACCAAAAAATGACTATCGGACCTGTACTAAAAGTAATTTTCAGGCAGATAATGGAGGTCCCGATAAAATTCACTAGTTACGTTTCATTTATGATTTGATTTAATGAACATGTTTGTTAAGAAGAATCTTAGCTTAATGATGAACTTTGTCATTTCAAACGTTTAACAATAAACTTTGTAAGGTATATGTGTATAAAGGTTTACATTTTAGGATGGGGCTTAACTAAAGGGAACATCCCAGGTGGCATGTCAGGAGTTGAGATCTGCGTAATTGACAGTCGAGAGGAGATTCGGAACACTTCTATGATTTATGTCTACCAGCAATTTCTTTTCATCAGTATTTCTCTTTGTTATAAATTTTTACTCTACGTGTATACAGTGTATTTCTTTGTTATAAATATTTAGTCTACGGGTATACGTATTTTCCGTTATTATTTTTCCTTAAGGGTGATAGGTCTGGGACATATATCTAAGTAGAAGTTATGCATTAGAGTTTCCTTATTAATCACATCATACGCCTACTGCCTGAATTTTCCTCGCTTATTATTGTTACCTCTTTTATTATTACTATTATTTTTATTACCATTTCTTATTCTCATTTTTGCCACTTTTAGTCATATTGATTTTGTTATTGCTCTCATTGTTATCGTATTTTATGCATACCTATCTTCCTCCTTTGCTTTTTCCCAGATATTTTTCCTTCCCTCCCCCTAACTTTCCTTTCATATTACCATATGTATGACAGGCCTCTTTCTGGAGTCTATGGCCCAGTTCCTTCCCCATTGCTGGTATCTCTCAGGCCGCTGTCCTTGCGCTTTTCTTGTGCACATCTTAAACTCCTTCCCCCGTGGGTGAGGGTACAGAGAAAACCCCGGTTATTCTCGCCTTTCTCCGGGCCTCCTATTGTAGGGGACCCGTACCTTGGTTAACCACTGAGGAGGCTGCCAGCATATGGGCGCATAATCTTGGACTCCGCTTCTATGCCGTGTGGTGGGCGGGGAGCTTTTCCGAGGCCACACCCACAGCCCTCCCCTCGGGGTGGAAGATTTTAAGCTCTGGGCATGAGATTGGGGCTTCTTCAGCGACTGCGCTCTCAGGGTGTGTTATTTTGGATATTGTATTTTCCGAGGCCACACCCACAGCCCTTCCCACGGACTGGGAGATTTTAAGTTATGGGCATGAGTGAGATGGGGCCTGCTTCAGCGGCTGCGCTCCCTGGGTGTATTATTTTGTATTTTTCTTTGGTTTTATTGATATTTTTGTTTGTTTATACTTAATATTTCGGTGTTGAAGTATGTAAATTTTTTCTTATGAATAAAACTGCCTTTAAAAATAACGTTTTATAGAAAGGCGATGGTCATCTTTTGGCAGGCTCTCTACCCGCCCCTTCCGTGGCAACTGCGCCAGGATCAAATTAGTGGCTCCGTTGCTACTGCTGCTGTAGGGACTCTCGAGTCCCCCACCCTGTCTGCTTCTGTCCATCAAATCGCAGACCCATCAAAGTCCTACTCATCGACTCCTACCTGCTGGTGCGGAACCGACGACCACCTCTGTTCTGGCTCCCAGTTCCCCTCCGCAACCATCAGGCACCTCTTTCTTCCAAGAATTCAAAATCCAGACGTTCTCCTGTTCGTCAACCGCCGTCACTTTGGTTTTCTGACCTGCCTCCAGGCGTCCCTAGTAATTATGGTTTCCCTCCCTACTTTTATTTGAGCTCGCCATCGTCTCTTCAACTAAGGCACAAAGTCCTCTCACACTCAGTGATGCTTTAGAAGATACCCTCGGCACTACAGACCCAGAGGAATGGCTCCCTCCTTGTCCGTGTTGCTTCAAGGAGTCAGATCTCTACACTTGACCATCTCTCTTCGTGCATTCCCGTGGGCATTCCCTGCGACTTTCACAACACTTAAGAACGCGTCGTCAGAGGGAAGAGGAAACACATTCACATACGTCGGGAAGCCATTTATTGCCCCTGAGGTACTAAATGAAGATTGTTGCATTCGTAAATCATTTGAAAAGGAGAGCTATGCCTGTCACCGATTTTTATAGATTTCCTCCAACCAAAACAGCCCCCACCAAATTGAATGCCAGACAGCTACTCACTTTTAGTACTCCATTTCTTCATACTAAGGTGAAGATCGGTTTTACTATTTGCGATTACTACAGTACAACATACCAACTTTGCCTTAGAAAACACTTGCAGATGGTACACCACTGTTACATCCCTTCCACACCCTAGCAAAGGTGCTTTTACAGCGTTTAAAGAAATTCTTCTCAAGTGGATTTTCTCATTTTTTGGTTCAAGAATTGTCTTTGTTTATCAAAACACGATCGTGAGGGGGCACCCCCCAGAAATATTGTCGATCATCCTCAACGCAACTTGCTCATCTGTGGCGATGATCATTCTTCACTCCTGTGACATTTCCTTCCTTGGTCCCTCGCTCCAAATTGCAAAGTAGTCATTCTGCCTCTCCATCTATATTTCTCTCTGCTGGAGGTAAAACTAGAGAAAGCAAAAAACCCCAAGTCTGGAAATATATGTCACTCCCTCTCGCAAGCTTAGAACACCGAGCGGGATGCCTCAAGCTTGGCTGCGGTAGCATTTCGACGATGCACTCGGAATACCACATTAGGCCTATATTGTCGGCATCGGCATTATGGTTATTCAGACTCTCCGCTTCTGTCATTTTTGATAGCCCAACAATTCGACGTTCCAACCATCCTTATTAGCGGTCAGACCGAACTCTTAAAAAAACAGTCTCCCCCTGTCTTAACGGACCAATAGGGCATGCCTGTGCCTCTCGCTCCGGACAGCTATATGTCCCCCAGCTTCTCCTTTACATGACCGCTCTGTATGTCAGCGCAAACATGCGAGCCGATCTGAGCTACACGGAGCGGACTTCCTTCTACACCAGTGTGAGAACTTATTTCTGGCGCGCAGAAATAGCTACTGGAGTGCGAATACTACCCCGCAAGCCCAACTTCCAGCAAAACTACCCTCCCTTGAATTTGTCCCCTCTGTTGTCTCGGTATAAGGCCTTTTTCGTAACACCAATGGTAGGCATTTCTCTCTTAAAAGAGCTGCCCCTATTTCTCCCGGGAAACCTTTGGGCCGTTCACCAACTACTCTCCCCTTCCATGAGGTTGAACCTTCGTCTCTTCGACCACCATCATTTCTTCCATATCAGGCTTCAGACTTCTTGAAAAATTCTGCAGCCAAACCGTCCTCTGCCGCTCCCGCTATTTCTTCCAAACGAGTCCGTCGTTCTGCTCGCTCCCGCAGCGAGATGGTACTCTATATCGATCCCTTGACATCTCAGGAGTCCCCATTCCTTCTTCCAGTGACTCTGAATCCTGTTCGGATTCTTGTATGAATGTTCACTCTAATTTTATTCCTCTGCACTTTCTTATTCCAGGATCCATAACTCCTGGGTCCCCAAAAGATCAGGAGGATGCCACCTCCCTCGTGCTTTTTGACCAATTCTCACTGGGCTTCCTCAACATGGGAGTTCCCACCTATGAACGTTTCGATACGCTTCCTCTTGCATTGACATATCCTTCTGTTCGCACATCATCCTTGACTAGTTTTCTTGGTCTCGCTTTGACGACCTTTGTGGCAGTGACCATTATCCCATCTTATTACGGCAGCTCTCACAAAGCCCAACCTCGGAACCATTGGATGTCGTTCTGTACATCCACTGCTTTCACAGCGTTTCCCTCGGTGGAACGATTCCCTTCCGTGACTCAGGCATTTGATTTCTATTTGGACACCATTCTCACCTCTGCGAGATCCTGCATCCCACCTTCTACTGCTCCTTGGTGGTCTCCAGAGTGCGCTTTTGCAAATCGAGAAAAGAAAAGGCTATAAACTTTATAAACGAACTCCTACTACCGCTAACTTGATGCTATTCAAGGCGCCTGCTGTTAGGTCCTGTCGTTTAAATCGACGGACCAGGAAAAATACTCTTATGCCTCTACTATCAGCTCCTCAACCCCAATGTCTTCAGTTTGGAAGGTGGTTCGGAAAATTTCAAGGATACACTATGATTCCTCCACCCCAGTTCTCCAGTTTGGCCCCTCAGTCTTCGATACAATTTCCGCCCCAGATCCTGTGGCAGATGCCCTTGGTTATAATTTTTCCAACATCTCTAGTGCCTTCTGGTACACGGGTGCTTTTCAACATATTCGAGCCTCTTCTCAACAACCGAACTTCTCGGCGGTGCCGAGTGTAGACCTCCAATACAATCGCTTATTCACACTGGCTGAATTTGCTAATGTTCTTTCTGCCTGCAAAGATGGTAAACTTTACTCGGACGGTATTTCTTATCAAATGATCCGCCACAGCAGCCCTTCGGCTCGGGCTTTTCTACTTGTCTATATAATCGCATATGGGTGGAAAGTTCCTTTCCCCCTGCCTGGTCTACCGCATATGTTGCTCCTATCCCGAAACCGGGACTACACCCCCGCGTTGTTGATAACCAAAGACCCATTTCTCTGACCTGCCACACTTGGAAGCTGATGGAGAAAATGGTTACCTCACGCCTTCTCCCCACCCTCGAGAGTCTTCACGC
The DNA here is from genome assembly GCA_015478945.1 of Trachelipus rathkii. Lineage (NCBI taxonomy): Eukaryota > Metazoa > Arthropoda > Malacostraca > Isopoda > Trachelipodidae > Trachelipus > Trachelipus rathkii. The sequence continues at coordinate 7,658 of JABUQX010129181.1, read as the reverse complement.
TTTCTCTAATTTTCAGTTTGGCTCCGCAGGCACCGGTCAACGACCGACCCTCCTCTTCGCTTAGACCATAATATTCGCAAGGCATTCTCCAACAACAATATGTCCCTAGCAGTATTTTTCGACCTTGAGAAGGCTTATGATACTGCTTGGAGGAAAGGCATTTTAGTAAAGCTCCATTCGTTGGGCTTACGTGGGCTACTCCCCCTCTTTCTTCAATCCCTTTTAGCTCACATATCAATTCAAGTGCGGTGTGGCACGACCATCTCCAGACACTTTGTTTTGAATGAGGGTGTGCCACAGGGCAGTGTACTGAGTGTCCTCCTCTTTGCGGTGGGTTTTTATGATATGGTATCTACAGTTCTTCCTTCCCTCAAATACTCCCTTTACGTGGATGACCTCGCCCTCTATGTCATGGGTGGCAAGCTTCCGTGCATAGAACTATAACTTCAATCTGCCATTAATGGCATCACTGAGTGGAGCGACAGCCGCGGCTGACAATTCTCCTCCAAATTAAGATCGGCCGCCCTGTCTCGCTCACCTCTTGGGAGAATGGGCAGATTGTGGTTATTGCATTTTATATTCCTCCCGATATCCCCTTACACTTTACCCTTTTATAGCTCGGTCCGATTATTGGGTACTAAACGACAAAATCAGTATTTTTTGGGTCTTATTCTCGGATGACAACCTATTGCCTATATGCATACACATATTAAGTCTCCTACACAACCCTATAAGGCTCGGACAATCGTCGTCGCTTGTTCTCGTATCATTATACTGAAACCACTCTATACTTACACAAACGTGGGGCTGGGCTGATTTTGGAAAAATCCTTAGTCTCCCGTTTGAAGTTATTGCCTTAGTTCATCCAACTGGAACGTATACCGTTACTGTGCAGTTATACCGGGACGATAACCGTCAATTATCCTACATTTTACTCTTATCGTTTGTTCTCGACCCCATTTGCAGTAAACCAAAGATGTTGCATGAGATGGTTCTTATGATTCCTGCTTCTATTTCGATTCCTCACCCAAAGTTTAGCGATTCTTGAGGCAGAGGCCAAGTTAATCATGCCCTTTGCCTTTTTCATTATCTAGGTTATTAGATCTTTGGAATATTAGGCGATACCTGCACTAATGTGTGTTGTGGATTGAGAATAAACCACTTTCATCCGTCTCTAAACCACATCGCCCTCGGCTCTAATCTCGCTCATCAACAAGGCTTCTCAGCAGCCCCGATATTGGCCTTTCGCTATTACTGTATCTACAATTTTAATATTTATGTATACTGGAAATTTCTACTCCAAAAAAATTTTTACAATCTTTGGTTGTGAACATTCCTTTGCGGAATGTCCTTTCCTCATTATATTAAAATAATAAGCTCACGGATATATGGCTCGATGAGAGCATAGGAGTTCACCATCTGAGTTCAAGTATTCTGTTCTTGGTGTCACAGATAGTCATACAGATGACATTTCTAACTTATTGTAATAGAGATTGTTATCTTTAGATGCGTTTTTCAATCAATATAATCAGTGTTCATATTGAATAATATATTTAACTTCTATCATACAATTAACATTTCTTTTTTACGATATCTTTTACTCTTATTCTCTGTAGGATACAGCTAACTTAAAGTTTACATTTCTTTGTGTATTTCTCAATATTCATATTGACCTTCTTGCCTCAGGTTTCTTAGCAAATACTAGTATATAATGAAAGATATATTACGTCTAAAATTCCGGAATAGCTTAAAACAGGGTTTATCGAGTTGTAATGTTAGAGTATGTGATGTTCCTTAGGGCTTAGATTTATTACGTGTTCTTATATTTCGCTATTGTTTTCTTTTCCTGTTGCTTGGAACGTCTACTCAGTCATAGAATTTGCATATGTCTTCCATCATTTTATATTAATAGTGAGCGAAGTTATTAGCTCCATTCTTTTCTGTTGAACTTCATTATTGACATTGATTCTCCACTTTATATGTGTGGCAATTCACGTATTCTTGAGTCCATATACAAAGAAATCCAATTGATCTCTGAAAACTCACTTTCTAACACTTTCATATTTAAACCAGTTGTCTATTATACTATGAAATCCTTAGGTAGTTTTGGCCGAGAAATTCGTAAATAACTTACTCTTGTAGAAATTGACCATATAATTTGTCGCGCGTCAAGGGGGGGCACTTTCAAGCACTATCCGGTGGTACTTACCAACAACTTTATAGATAGTTCTTTGGTAATCACATGTAAGATCGAAAAACTTTATGTACTGTTTTTTTGTTTCCTGGTGAAATTAGTTTTTGTGAAACAAAGAAAATTACGGTTTTGTTAAAATTTAAGGCTTCATATCGATTAGTTTCATGTAATTTATATCAATCTCATGGAAATTTTAGGCAGGTGTTTGAGCTTACATACTATTGTTTAGAATTCTATAAAAGGTTCGGATAATATAATGGTGGTAATATTAAGAGACGTTGGCAGAGATAATAGGCACGAGATTGTCTATCTATTTGTAGTAGTAACCAGATGTTATCTTATCTTTATAGAGAAGATTCAGCCCTATCCATATTCACCAGACCTCTGTTTTCATAGAGAAGTTTGGATTATCTATTATCTCTGGTAAACCACAGGACATAGGTGTTAGGTGAATCCTCCTGTGTGATTTGGAACTCGTAAAACTTTTTACATTCTGATATTGGCGTTGGTTAAATGCAATATAAGGGAGGGCTTTCTGTGTGGTAGAAGCTTCAAGCGCTACGCACTCTTTTTAGCTGTATGGCCCGTATTATACACACTAATAGTAACAATCTATATTTCTGTACTCAAAAAAGATTGTATTATACAACAACTTTACACTAGCACCAGATTATCTATTCTCCCCTCGTATTGACAATCTTTGGTATCTGCTAGTTACATTTAGGCTAGTGTTTTCGGTTTCCTCTTCTACTTTTGTGGTCAGGATTCTCTACAGAATAAGTGTGATTACACTATTTGCTTGTTTTCAGAATCTATTACGAGCGTAGTTCGGCTTACTACATCATTATATTTGCTTTGAAAAGCAAGAATTTAAATTTTGTGTAGATATTGGCAAGTGATGTATCGATCTCCATTATGTAGATCAGTTGTCATGTAATTATAATGGGATCCATAGGTAATTTAGACAAGTGTTTGAGATATCAGTATGTAAACAAAGAACTATTACTGGAAAAACTTCCATGCTGGTAGGGGAGCAAATGTAGATTAACTCTAAAGTGATTAACTTCCACATCACAAGGAATCACCAATATGCCCATATAAATTTAGACGTTAATAATGAAATCTTACAGTGTGTGTAAAATTTATTATTCAAACTTAAATCTCTAGTTTTTCATCGTTATACATTTAGACTCTGTTGGAAACTGGTAGTCCAGTTGGTTTTCTGAGTTCAGGCTAGTCTACCTGAAGGTATGAATCTATAAAAAAGAAATTACATTTCTTGGGGCTTTCGTTTACGTTTTTGAGGATATTTCCAAAGTGCTCGCCCTCACACTTTAGTGTCTGGATATATATAAGAGTACCATTGTTGTCTCGAAGTGGGAGCCCTCACACCCGAGCTAGTATAGCCTAAAAAATTAATTTCTCGTAATACCGTTCCGTCTAAAAATTAGCTCAATCGTATATTATACTCAGTTTCATGTACTCACCCTCAATATCGCGCCATTCTCTCAGTTGGTGCTGCAACAAATATATACCAGTGTTTTTTAGAGGATTAATGACTTCTTACATGGTAGAACCTCGTACAAAAAAATTCCTATGTAATCTCGAGGCTAATAGGAAAATAAAGCGAGTGCAGCTCAAAGAACATCCGTTCTACATGTTTTTGCTGGTTGTGGTATCTAATGTTGCAAATAATTTATTTTCATCAAATACATCGGCTTGCTGCAATTAATTTGCGGACTTATAGGTAATTTACAGTGGATAGGTGCTTTCACGAGCTTCCATCTTCCTTTCGTTAGACCTAAAAGCCAGCTAATAATTTGTGAGCCATTTTTTTGTCATCTCTAATTATAGTAGGCGGTGTCGCGCTATACGCTATCCAGGCTAATTAATGTGTCTATATCAATAAAATAAATACTCCTAAATTTGGTATATTAAAATTTAAGCATTCGTTATTAATTTTATTGAATAGTTTTCATAGTATAATAATCATTGGAATCGTCTTGGATCGCGCTCTTAATCCCATTGAGTTTATTAGCATCAACTACTTAGTTGGAATTTGAGAAAAAACTACACATACTATATGAGGTGTAATAGTAAAACGTGATAAGCTGCCCCTAGGTGATCGTATTGTAGTTAGCACCTTGTATATCGTTTTATAACAGAATTTCCTATATGAGTGGAAAACTCTTCGTGGAAGTATCATATTAGATCAGTTTTCATGCATAGATACTAAAGGATTAGCCTCCGTGTGGGAGGAGATACTCTGTATCTTAGGTGTTTGCGGTACAGTCTACAATGCTCAGCTCTATAATAACATAAAAAAAAATTAACTATTTATGGAATTCATATACGAAAGTAAAAATAAATAAAAGTGCGTTGCTGATATTCATAGTACGCTGCTATTATTTGTCAGTAACAAAGATATTAATTGTTTATGTATAAAGTATTTAGCTGATTCATATTTAGACCTCTCATTTATACAAGTGCTATTCAAGATATTTAGTATTTATATACTAAATATAATTGATACTACGCGCGCAGGCGTGCCATAATTTGCCTTTAATAGTGGTAATTTTGTATGTAACAGCAGCTAGTTTTTTACGTCACATACTCTTTGTTGTTAGCTAAAGCGTTGTCGAGCTTAGGTAATCGTTATAAGTGTTATAACAAAGTGGTAATCTAAAGATATAGATTAAATAAAATTTATTAAGACATTCAAATGATAAATAATTCAGTGTGCAATCAGTAATAGTGCTCTCAGCATATGCAATTTCATACGTCTTTGAGGTGAAGATGGAAGAGAAATATGGTCCTCATTGCTTCTTTGTTATGATCTCCTAAATAGTTACATCTCTGGCAAAATTCCAGGTATTTAATAATATAGAGACTTTTTATTATTATCGAAATTCAGTATACATGTTAATTGATTGAACAAATTAATGATGATATTAATTTTCAAAGATTTGTATATTAGAGTTAGCTTTAAATTTATTCATCAGTAACCTAATATGGGAATCCTACGTTATTTTAGGCGAGTAGATCTTAGAACATCTATTTTGTAGAATTCACTTTTTTTAAATGTTTCTATTATTTTCTATGCTTTTTAACTAAATGAAAGCTGGTTGTTCTGAACAACGTAGGTACGTGTGGATATAATGTGAATTAATAGCAATACAAAGATAATCATAACGTTGTAAAATGGATATTATCATATTGTAGAGCATATTTCATAGAAAATTATTAGATATCACTTGAAATAATTTTAGTCATATTTGGTTGTTTTAGGAACTACTCTTTCCCTCAATGTAACTGGCATCTCTCTAAACTACTACATTTACATTCTACTTATCAATAAAGCGTAGTCGGGCTTAGGTATATCGTTTAATGTGTCATAACAAATAAATCTAAAATTGGTATTACATAAATTAGTCTATTCATGTCTAATTCGTTTCTATGCCATATACATTTGGGCTTTCTCCTAGGTTCATTTTATGGCATATGTCCTCTCATTTTTCAAATTTTCTTCTTTTGTGTAGAACTCCTTAAATAATTTTACATCCTCTGGTTTAATAAACGTCTGTTTAGTAGTCGGGCTTCACTTATCCCACCGTTTCTACTTATACTGTTTGCATCTTAACAACAATACGAATTTCTAAAACTCTTGTACAAATATTATAATTCACATAGATCCTCAGCTGTAAAAATTATAATTCACATTAGATCAGTTTCATGTAATAATATAGAATCCTAAGCAATTTAGCCAAGTGTTTTAGATATCTACTTTGCAGTATTCGCAAAAACTTACATTCTTTTGTAATAATAAAGAGTAGTCGAGCGTTGGTACATTTTTATAAGTGCTATAACAAATGAAAGCAAAGTTTTAAAAATTGTCATTTATATTAGATCAGTTTCATGTAATAATTTTTACTTGTGGGAAACTTAGGTAGGTGTTTGAAGGATCTACTTTATTGAATTCTAAAACAATTTTATTCTAGTATAATATTAAAGCGTTTTCGAACAGAGGTACATTGCTATATATGTAATAACCAAGAAATCTAACTGAAAAAATTACATTATCAGTCTCATTTTAGACCCGTTTCATGTAAAAATTTGTATTCCTAGGTAATTTAATTAGGTGTTTGAGGGATGTTCTTTGTAGAACTCTAAAAATATATACATTTTGATGTAGCAATAAAGCGTAGTTGAGCTTAGGGACATCGTTTTATCTGTTATAACAAAGAAATCTAAAGTTGTAAAAAATTATTACTCAGACTAAATCAGTTTAATGAAATAATTTGGTCTCCTTAATTTAGGCAGATGTATGAGGTTTCTTCGTATTAGAATTCTAAATAATTTATATTCTGGTTTAATAATAGAGCCCAGTCTAGCTTAGTTATTAGTTACGCTGTTAAATATGTTATAATAAAGAAATCTAAAGTTGTAAAAAATTTGCATTCATATTAGATCATTTTCATGAATTAACATAGAATCCTGGGTATAATATAAGCAAAGTATTTCAGATACATACTTTCTAAAATTCGAAAAAGCTTACATCCTGGTGTAATAATAATGTGTAGTCGTTCGTTGGTAAATTGTTATATGTGTTATTACAGAGAAATCTAAGGATGTAACAATTAGTATTCACCTGTATTAGATCCAAGTTTCATGTAATAATTTAGATTCTTGGGAAATTTACTTAGGTGTTTGAGGTATCTACTTAGTAGAATTTTAATAAAATTACATTCTGGTGTAAAATTAAAGCGTTGTCGGACATAGGTGATTTGTTGTATGTGTATTGGCAAAGATATTTAACGTTGGAAAAACTATATTAGAATGATTTCCCTACAACACTCAAAGAACTTATATCCCTATAATTCCTACAGTTACCGTTATCTCCCTTACCCTTACATAAGGGTACTATTACTGCTCTCCTCAATCCCTCTGAATTATACGCTCCATAAACACTTTGTTACAATATTTCCAAATCCAAACAATCAAAATGTCCCCTCCACTTTGATCATTTCACCGGTTAATTTCATCTATACCCTGCAGATTTACCATTCTTTAACTTTCTCACACTACCAATTACCTCCTTTTACTAATGGCTTCATCCTAAAAATACCAATTCCTTCTTGTACATCAAACCCACACACATTCAGCCCTATCACCTCTTCATTACTGCCAATGTTATGGAGAATTTTGAAGTGTTTCTTTCCCACACTCCCCCTCACATCCATTTCATCAGTTACAGCACCATTTCTAATCATTATTCTAACCACCTTAGCAGATTACCCTCATTCTATATGTTTTGCCTGTTTGCATTCATAACCTTTCGTGCTTCCTTCCAGAAGCTTCTTATTCCCTTGTAAGCCCCCATTCATCCTCCTTCCAAACTGTTCATCCCACCTCTTATTTTCTTCTACATATGCACCTTTTTATTATTTCTTTTTCATCCTTATAT
>JABUQX010129180.1:47500-49721 GCA_015478945.1 Trachelipus rathkii | reverse complement strand
GTGCTGAGGGGAATACGATTGTGCGTCATCAAAAAAAAACAATGATAATGCATAAGGTTATACATGGAAGAGAAGTGTGAATACGGGGAAGGCGATACTAGATTTGATGTGTGTTAAGATGGGAAAGATAGAGGTAGTTTAATTATAATAGTTTGGTGTAAATGTGTTTAGAGGCGCGGGGAGGGGATATCGGATCACTATTGGTGATGACCAGGATAGAGGAAGGGGAGAGAGACGTGACGTGAGGGACGAAGGGGAGAAAAGGAAGAGTGGGAAGTGATTGCTGAAAAAAGATAAGATTTTTTAAAAGGTCAGGTGGAAAAAAATTGGAGGAGATAGTTTATTTGCTGTTTAAAAAGAGGAGTCTTTTTATCTAGGAGGAGTTATGAGGACAGTGTGGAGAAAAATCATGAGAGGGAACGGGAATTGGGGAGGTGAGGGACGACTGGAAGAGAGATTTTAGAGATGAATGGCAGTATTGACAAAAGAGGGCTAAAGAGTTATATGTTGGAGCAAGTAAAAAAAGGTGGGTAGCAAGCAAGAGGAAAGGAATCAGTAGGTACTGATAGGCGTGGAAGGTGAGGAGGTGAAGGAGGTGGTGAAAAAGAAAAAAAGGAGGCTAATGTGAAATGGTTGGGAAGTAGGGCGAGGAGAAGATAGCTGGGAAGGGAATATTAGGATTTTAATTACCCTTAGAAGGTTACGAGTGGAACAAAGAAGGGCCGGTTGGAAGGGCGAAGAGAAGAAGCCAAAAGAAGGAAAAATGGGTAGAAAAGTGACGGAAAATTTGGAACGGGGAGTAAGATGTTCTGGAAAGAGGTTAATAAAAAAAGGAAGAGGAAGGAGGGGTTGGGGGAGAGGATTAAGGGAGGAGATGGGGAGTGGATAGGAGGAGAGGATAGGGTGAGGAAGAGGTTGGGGGGGAGTATTTTAGTGGACTATTGAATGAAGTGGGTGGGGGAGGGGAGGAAGATTTGCAAGAGGTGAGGTTGGGGAATGAGTGGGGGAGGGAGGGGGAGGATGAAATACAAATGGAGAAAATTATTAGCCGGTAAGAAAAGGAAAACAAAAGGGAAAGTCCGCAGTCTGGAGGTTGAGAATGGGAATTGTTGCAGAAAGGAGGTATAAGGGTGGAGAATGGCTGCAATAGGTTAATATAACATGATTTGAGGAGCTGGTGATGGACACAGGATTGCGCGAGGATGATGTTTGGTTCCCCTGTTATAAGGGGAAAGGGGATAGGGTGGAATGTGGAAAATTATAGAGGTATATGTCTGTTAAGTGTGGTAGGGAAAGTGTACGGAAGAATACTGATTGAGAGAGTAAGAGGTTTAACGGAGGGGAGAATGGGGGAGAACAAGGAGGATTTAGGGAGGGGAGAGGGTGTGGACCAAGTGTTCACACTAAAGATGCTTGTGGAGAAAAGTATAGAAGAGAGGAAAGGGAAAGTGTATGGATGTTTTTTAGATTTAGAGAAAGCTATGAAGAGTGCAATAGGCGTGAACGTGTTAGGTGTTGGAGGAAAATGGTGGGGGTAATTACGGGAAACGGTATTAAGGGCTATTTTATATAGGATAATAGTATAATGTGTGTGAAGGTGTTATGAAGGAGAAGAGTGAGAGTTTGGCGGTGTGTTGGATTGAGGACAGGGTGTGTAATATCGCCGTGGCTATTCAATTTGTTTATATAGATTAAAAGGTCATGGAGGGAGGGGAGGGGAGGTGGAATTGATGAATGGGAATTATAGAAGGGAAGTGAACATGCTACTGTTTGCGGATGATACTGCCCTAGTGGAGAAGAACGCGGAAGGGCTGAGATATTGTGAAGGAGTTTGAGAGAATGTGTGTGGACAAAAGGTTGGCTTAAAATAAATTCCAGATAAGAGTAAAGTTTGTATAGTGTTGAGCAGAGGAAAGTGAGGACGGGGGACGGAGTAGGAGTAGAGTAGGGGGGGTTAGTATTGGAAGAAGTAAAGATTTTTAGATAATTTAGGATGGAGTTGGTAAGGGGAGTGTATGAAGGAGGAGAATAGAACATAGAATAGGTTGAAGGAGATGAGGGCTGTGCATTTGGTCTGAGAGAAATTATGGAAAGGGGGGAATCTAATCACAGGAAAGTTAGTAAAAGGTATGTTTGAAAAAAATCTGTGTACAGCCGGTGTGTGTATGGTGTGAAACGTGGGGTTATAATCTATGTCCCAGAAAATGTTCGAAGCGAAGAT
>JABUQX010129180.1:0-40000 GCA_015478945.1 Trachelipus rathkii | reverse complement strand
TCCAATACTACACCCCCTACTCTAACCTCTACCCCTCCCCCTCCTCACCATTTCCTCCTCCTAAAACACTAACACTTTACTCTTACCAGGATTTTTTAAGCCCCTTTTGTCCGCACATTCTCTCAAACTCCCTCACCATATACCTCAGCCCTTCCGCGTTCTTCGCCAATAGGCAGTAATCATCGCCAAAACAGTATCATGTTCCACTTCCCTTCTATCATTTCCACATTTTTCAATCCACCCCCCCCCTCCCTTCACCATACCTCTGCAACACTCTCCATAGAACAAATTAATACCACGGCGACATACACACCCCTGCCTCAGTCCTCTCGCCACCCCAAACATTCACTCTCCCCTCCTAACACTCTCACACACATTCTACTATACCTATAAAAGGCCCTAATACTTTACCTAATTTACCCCCCCACTCCATTTTCCTCAAACACCCTCCACAATTCACCTCTCTTCACTCTATCATATGCTCTAAATCTAAAAACACCCATACACTTTCCCTTCCTCTCTCAATACTTTTCTCCACAAGCATCTTTAGTGAAAACACGGCCCACACACCCTCTTCCCTCCCTAAACCCTCCTTGTTCTTCCCCCAATTCTCCCCTCCGTTAAACCCCTCACTCTCTCAATCAGTATTCTTCCATACACTTTCCCTACCACACTTAAAGACATATTCCTCTATGAATTCCCACATCCATCCCTATCCCCCTTTCCGCTTATACAGGGGAACCAAACAACCATCCTCCCCATCCTCTGCGGTACCACACCACTCCTCCAACATATAATTCATATAACCATATACGCCACTCCTCCACCCCTAAACCACCCTTCTGTAACATTTCCATTCTCACACCATCCAGACCTGCGGACTTCCCTTTTTTTCCTTTACTCAAGGCCCTAATAACTTCCTCCATTTGTATTTCATCCTCCCCCTCCCTCCCCAATACATTCCCCATCCTTACCTCATGCAAATCTTCCTCCCCTCCCTCACCCACCTCATTCAATAATCTACTAAAATACTCCCCCCATCTCTTCCTCACCCTATCCTCTCCTCCTATCCACTCCCCATCTCCTCCCTTAATCCTCTCCCCCAACCCCTCCTTCTTCTTCCTTTTTTTATTTACTTCTTTCCAAAACATCTTACTTCCTGATTCAAAATTTTCCGTCACCTTTCTACACCACACATCTTTTGCTCTTCTCTTCGCCCTCTCCACCGCCCTCTTTGCTTCCACTCTAACCCTTCTATATTCCTCCCAGCTTTCCTCTCTCCTACTTCCCAACCATTTCACATAAGCCTCCTTTTTCCTTTTCACCACCTCCTTCACCTCCTCACTCCACAATTCACTCCCTTTCTTCTGCTTGCACCCACCCTTTTTACTCCACATACCCTTCTAGCCTCTTCACATACTGCCTCCTTAAATCTCGTCCACTCCCCCTCCACCTCCCCCATTCCCGTCCCTCTCACTTCTCTCCCACCTATCTCCATGACCTCTCCTATAACTCCCTCTTACACACTGTCCTCCTCCAATTTTCACTTTTTATCACCTCCACTCTCCCTTTTCTTCCCCTTTCCTTTAATCGTCACCTCTCCCTCCCACCCTTAACCTGCAACCACCAAATCAGTGATCCGATATCCCCCCCCCGCCCCTCTAAATACATTTACATCTATTCTATCTCTATCCTTCCCATTTACACACACATAGTCTAGTACCGCCTCCCCCCCGTTATCTCACTCTTCCATGTATTCTTATGATTTCACTTTTTTTGAACCAAGTAATCCCCACTATCATTCTTTTTCAACACACAACCTCTAGCAGACTTCCATCCAATTAACATTCCTCTCCCCTACCCCAAATGTTCCTATTATTCTTCCCACCCCTCCCTTCCCACTCCTTGCATTCAAATTTCCCAATAGACAAATTTTATCGTTTACCCCAAAACTTCCCGACAGCCACTCTTCACTTCATTCCAAAATTCTTTCTTCTCTCGCTCCTCCCCGCCCCATTCACTGGTGATAATGCACATATGAACACCCACATTTCCCACCCCCGAATTCACTTTACCCACACATTATCCTAAACTCACCTGCCTACCAAACACCACTTACCTCTATCCCACACCTCTTCCTCATGTAAGTATGCCCTACCCTTCCCTCCCCCTCACTCTCTCATTCACCCCTGATATCACCCCCTCCCTTGTATTTTCCAAAAATCCATCTCCCTCTTTAGCCCTTCAAGCTTATAAGTTTCAGTTATCCACCTCAAGCACACTCCAACCTCCTTCTTCAAACATTAACCCCACTTCCTCCCTCTTCAAATCTTCGTTTACCCTATCACATTCATCACCCCACCCTTATTACCGCTCTCTCTGTCCCCCATCTTCTGGTCCCTTCATTCCTATAATCTAATTTTCACCCAGGCTGCAGCCTTTTCTGTCTGGGACTCTCCCACCCCAGGTGCTCCCAACACCTGAAGCCAGCCCACCCCGCTCACCGAATACCACCCAACAAGTACCAAACAATAAAAAGTTAAAAATTCAAATTATGGAAAAGAAGAATATAAATTACGAAATAGTCAATAGTAAAAATATATTAAAATATAATTAAAATATAAAATATAAAAATTAAAATATAAAATTTACACTTCTATCAAAACACCCCACCGCACATTATAATACACACTTACATAACTATATAAATACACCAACACACGATAATGTAAAATATAAAAGGTAAAACACTCTATTTATTTATCTATTAAAATCCCTATCCTAATTATTTAGAAAATTCTTTAAAAATCCCCTCAATAAAATACCCACAATTACCAATAACAATAAAAAAAAGGTTAAAGAAAGAAAAAAAAAAAAAAAAAAAAATCGTAAAAATATTAAACCAATATAAAAAAACAAAAAAACACACACCCAAAAACACAAAAAAAAAAAAAAAAAAAAAAAAAAAAAAAAAAAAAACAAAAAAAAAAAAAAAAAAAAAAAAAAAAAAAAAAAAAAAAAAAAAAAAAAAAAAAAAAAAAAAAAAAAAAAAAAAAAAAAAAAAAAAAAAAAAAAAAAAAAAAAAAAAAAATTTTTTAAAAACCTATATTATAATAAATTTAAAAATTTTTCATACCTTTAAAAAATTTTACTTTCTATTAAAATCCTATTTAAAATTCTTTAAAATGATAAATACAAATTTCATTAATATTACAACCTAAAAATACATCTTACGACAGAAATCGCTATCGTATCTGTTAGCTCACACAATTTAGTAATTGTTATAATTTGTTTCGCTTCTTACGAAATCAACTCCAGTCACTAACGGACTGCAAAGCACACCCAAATTTTTAACAAATCAGGCAAAATCACATTTAAATTGTTAATATTGTCACAACTCAAATTTAAGCTTTTTTTTTTCTTTTTTTTTAAATTTAAAATTTAAAATTTTTTCCCTTTAATTAATTATTCTTAGGCAATGCTCAACAACCCGACAGTGATTAACTATTCTTACAACAATCACTAGGATCCAGTGTGCCCAAAGGACTTATATAATATCACTTGACTTACAGTTTGATATCCAAAAATTGTTTATGTCATCACCGGATTCCAAAATAGTATTTTTAGTAATTCCAACCTTTAATCGGAGCTTATTCGCACTTCATTGAAAGGGAACAACTATCCATCCAATTTGTTATTTACACATACACAAAAAGCTGCTAATATTCATTGAAAGACGATCTAGTCATATGGTCACTCCCATTCAACCCCCACTTAGTATGGGTTTTTCTTAATACTTTTCTTTTCTTAAATCTTTTAGTTTTCACTGTTAAACGACCATATCTTATTCTTCGAGCTTTCAAACTTTTAAGTTGAAAATCTTGAAAGTTTCAACTAACTTCAATCTTATCATCATCGTCGCTACATTCACTAAAATTTTTATTCAGTTGAATTTTCATCGGATTTTTAATTAAGCCATTTCAGTGCAATATATAATTATTCACAATATAGTAGAAAAAATCTATTAAGAGAGGAAAGTTCACCGACTCAAAGTAACAAGGTCAAGAACTAAGCAGAGCGGATTAACACAACTTGAGCGTATTGCTGCTACTTCTTATAACAGTTTTATTATTATTATTGATTATATATTATTATTATTATAATTATTATTATTATTTATATTCATCATTCTTATTATTATTTTATATATATATATATATATATATATATAATTATATATATAATATATATATATTAATATAATAATTATATATAATATATATATAGTATATATAATATTAATATATAATATATATACTATATACTATAATTTATTTATATAAATATATATTATATATTATACATTATACAATATAATATAACATAGTATAATGCACTACTCCTTTAAAAGGAATAGTTACATAAGAAAAGACCATGATATCGAAAATCGCCGAACGCTACGAGTGAAACCCTGCAGTGTCACGTGTTAGCTAAAACTCCATAGAAAGACGCAAGAGTTGCCAAAAAGCTGCATTTTAATTTATATTTTTAATTTATTTTTTTTAAGGGCCACGAGGCCGACCGTGGGACAGAATTGAGGAGACGAAGTCCACACCCGTCGTCCCCGCTTAGGGCACGATGACCTGACTTTTTCCAGTCGATTGCGAATTTAATCTTGGTATATCCTTAGATTAAAAAAAAAATGTTTTTGGTAAACTCTGACGCTCTATGCCTTGAAATAACTTGAAAAATCTGACTTACATCGTTCCGTTGACTATACTTGCGGTGAACTTTCCTCTTTAAAGGACAAGTCAAATATATATATAATATATATCATCATACTGCTACTAATATATATATTAATAATATATATAATATATATAATATATTATATATATATATAAGGACAGGTTACTTACACGGCCTAATAGGGGGCTCGAGCCGAGGAATGGAGGGGGGATGGAGGTCTGTCGACACCCAAATACAAAGAGCGGCCGGAGTCCCCCCCGTATTCCCCGTAGGCCGAGACCCCCGACTCTTGCCATCTTTGCGGTTTACCCTTGGGGTATCCTTTAGCTAAAAAAAAAAAAAAAAGCCTATTGCCCCAAAACACTGGGGAAAATTTTCTGAAAATCACATTTCTAAATTTTCCAAATATTTAATTAAAGAATTAAGCAAATTAAAAAAATAATCTAATCATCTTTAATTTTGCTTAAATCATTTATATTCATTAAAAATTCTAATTTTTAAAGATAGAGTATAATATATAAAAAAACTATTTATATATATATATATATATATATATATATATATATATATATAATATATATACTATATATAATATACTATTATATATAACTATACACTCATTAATATATATATATATATATATATCATATAATGTATGATATACCTTATATAATATATAATAATAATTAAATTCAAATTTAAAATCCAAAATCAAATACTATATATATATATATATATATATACCTATACTATATATAATATATATATACTATATATACTATAACATATACTATACATATACAGAACTAAAAATTCAAAAATCTAGAGATCGAAGTCATATTTTTTTCCATAAGCGATACTTTTTTACTATAATCTTGTTCTCTAAATATACACTATAAAAAAAACGCATCATTTTCTCAACTCTGTCAATACAGGATTCTTTATTAAATTTTCTTCTAGTCTCATTTTTATGTTTCAACTCATTTCTGGAATCTTGTCAAATTTGCTACTGTCCAAAAACCTATAGAAACTCTATATAAATATATATACTATAATATACTATCATATAATATATATATATACTATTATATAATATACTACTTATATATAATAACTATATATATAATCATAAATATATTATATATTATATTATATATATATATTAATATCATATCATCATAATAAAAGCAAATTAAGAGTATATATTTAATAGAAATGAGGAAAAGCGTTTTGTGGCTTGAGATTTCTTAGGTTTTATGACTTGGGAAAGCACAAAAGAGGTCTCTAAGCGGCAAGCATTATGCGAGGATGACAATACAATAGTCGACTCCGATTGAGCAACACGAACTTATGAGCTCACAGTAATCGATGGAAAGTTAGCAGTGTTTTCCAAAGCTGTCAACATTATTCCAGTTGGCATTGAATGTTGTCCATGCTTTTCACATTTATGAAGTACAAACACATTAGAAACTTCTTTTTACACCGAAAACCAAGAATAAAGTATGTATTTCAGGGCATCAAGAACAGACAACCTTTTTTAAAGAAAAAACATTGCACAAGACAAAAATGGATGAATCTCAAAACGAAATGCTAACAAGGGGATGGAAAATAACGATGATTGTTATGACTACCAGGCCCTCTTTAACCATTCCATTCCTGCCCTAGCCAAAGAAAACAATCACCTAACAGCTATATGCTACAAATACTACTATATATATATATACATATAACTATATATATATATAAAATATATATTCATATATATTAAATAAAATATATATAATTAAATACTAATAAATAATAATATATATATATATATTATAATATATAATTACTAATATCATATATATTCCAGCTGGATCCTTATACTCCAAACAGCAAAATTTTGATATGGAAAATCTTAAACAAGAATATTCACAATATCCGTTTAGTTTTTGATGATACCTTATATATATAAAAAAAACATTAAATGTATTTGAACATTCACCATAGTCAAATATAATTTCTATTATACATATATCATATACTACTATACTATCATCTATATATATATAATATATAATCAAATATATACTATATAATCAAAATAAATATTATTTAATCATAATATATATAATTATATATATTTATATATAATTATTTACTATATTTCTGCCCGTGTACCAGCCACCTAAAGGCCGCCCTCCATATTCCTGCCCGCGCCCTAGCATTTGCCTAGTTTGCTTAGCGATAAAGGGGCCTCCACTGAAATATGATATCAGTAAGTTTTTAGAGAAACGTCGAAGCTCCTTACGAATTGGAATCAAAGATATTTCGTTCAAAAGCCTTTTCGAAATCTGTAATCACCAGCGAATTGCGTTTATAAGTTCTAACTCTTCTAAATTATGCTCTAAATTTGCACATCCTCCAAACACTTACGGTCAAAGCAACTGCTCCTTAATCACTTCTTGAAACTGTGATCCCTGTGTTTCAAAGATTCTTCGCCACAAATATCACTAAAAAAACTTTTCAAGCATTTTACGGAACGTGAATAGTAACTTCATGGTTTTCTATAATGAAATAGAAATGAGGGATGCACCCATATCAGAATTCAATATGTAAGATGAAAAGACATGAAAAAAAATATGCCAATTACTCTTTCCTTGATGATTTTTCAATCCAGTCTAGAGTAAGTCGCTGAGCCATAACCATCACTTCCCAATTTTAAAAAACCAACCAATCGATATCTATTAAAAAATTGTTAAGAGTTTGGTAAATAAATATGATCCATTTAGTTACAACATGCGAAAAATATATTCACAACGTGCACGTAGAAAATATTATCTACTCTGAAAAAGGCTCAAAACACATAATTTCTCAATTACAGGAGAAAAGACAACAAACTCGCTTCCAATGTGTGTTCGTCATAGATACATAAAAAAAAGAGAACTATACTCAACATCTTTTCTATCTAAAGAGCAAAAAATTCAATATCTCAATAATATATATAGATACTATCAATATATACTATATACCTATATATACTACTAGTATTACTATATACTTATCAATATATATAAATATATATATATATATCATATATATATATATATATATACTTCATATATTACTTCACAACCGTTACACCCGCTCCACACGGCAAGGTCACATAACTCTGTCACGGTGCGCCACGCTGTCTTTCCATTTCTCCTTCTATCCTCTCAGGACTTCCACTCTTTCTCACGCCTCCTGCATCGATGGATTCATGCTTCTCAATGAGTCCCCACCGATCACTCCATCTCTCCTAGTCTTCCTCTTGCGTCTTCGTTCCCTCCGGTCTCACTCCCATCTTCTCTTGACACTCTCTCGCTCATGCATCCTCTCCAGGTGTCCCACCCCTCAAATCTGCTCGCATTCATCGTATTCACTGTTAGCCGTCAACTTCTTAACCTCCCAATTTATTCTTCCGATAATATTTCTCTATCTGTGTTCTCTATCTTTCCCACTATCACTTCATCAAACCACTCTAACATCTCTAACGGACTGTGTTACTATCCCTCTCCCTTGTGGTCATACGTCCACATATATATATATATATATATACTATATATAGCTCAATATAGTTATATTATATAATATATATACTATTACTTAATATAATAAATATACATATATAATATATATATATCATATCATAATACTTATATATATATATATATATTATATCATATATACCAATATATCTATATAGATATATACAGTATATATATATATATAATATATATATATAAATATATATATATATATATATAATATATAATATAATTAATAATAATTATATATATATTAATATAAATAATTAGTATATAAATTATAGATAATTTTCACTTTTTCATAAAAGGATAAATTTTGGAGTTAAAAGATAAAAGACAAATTAGGTGAGCGAATTCGATAAGCATCATAAAAGCCCTTGGATTCAAGGAAATGAACCACACTTTGAATCTCCGTAGCAGAAAATTGTCTTTTGAAGGAAAAATTAGAAACGATTTATTAAGTCATTTAAAGGAAGGGGGAAGGGCAGACGGAGAAAAAAGTTTTAAGGAAACATTTAAAGGAAGTTTTCGCTTAATGGGCATATTTCTGTCCAGTATTTAGGGGATTTAGTGTTGGAGGGGTTAGGAGTGAAGGTAATGAATTTATGAAAGGTGAGATGTTAATGTTACAGTTTTAGAAAATCTGCCAATGCATTTGAAATAAAAAACCAGCTCATCCGCATTTTCTATTTTAATTCTTTAAATGTTTTAAGCTCAGTATTCTTTAATTCTTAGTGTATTTTCACACAATTCTAACTACCCTCACTTTCTCGAAAATAAAACCCTTATTCATGTGGAAACTACAAGTACTAAGAACACAAGGAAATCCACCTGTCATTACATTGCCAACGGTGACAATCCGCGTAAATGCAGCCGCCGCGACTACAAAAGGGCAAGTCTTACTTCAGTGATGAAACGACCGCAAATCTAGACAGAGACATTTCACAACGCAGAAGCTGACTCAAAAGAAGGACGGTCATTACCAACAACAAGACGATTTTCACAACTTTTTACAATCTCACATTTTCACATTAACCAAGTTTGTTGTTCACGCTTTTTTGCAATTGCTTTTGAGAATGTACAAAGGCTAACCGTCGCGTCAGCAAGACCATGAGAAATTCCAACTAGTCATTGCATGTGAGCTTACAGAGATAACTTAATATTTAGGGCTAGCCTTGCCCTTCCAGAAAAGCATACACATGGGTATGCGATCATTTTTCAGATATAAAGGCAAAGACACCCCATGCAACAAGGGCGAGATGAGTACCCATTGATATAGTGATAGTACCTGAAAGGGAAGTAATAAAAATTGCATAGAATAGACAAGAATCACTTAGCAGCCGTTGGGATTGAGGTTCATAGCGATAATTTATCTCTGCTAACTATTAAATTAGACAATACTGTTTACAACTTGTTTGCAGAAAGAAGATAGCATTGCCCATGAAGAAATACGAAATTGCGGCTGCTTCTAGGTGAGCAAAGCGCTTTTTAACTACATAAATCTTCCCAAGCGTCGAGGTGCCTCATCTCAACGACACACCTCTTAGGTCGCATAGCGAATAAGCACAGTAGCTTTAAATTTTGAAACCAAAGAAACAACAAATTGCAATGCTCTACAAACAGTAGTCGCTCCTACGTTAACTGCTTTACTACTGGCAGACGGGCACCAGCATGGATTGAAACAACGCTTACAAGGACTCATGACTTCATACAATAATCAAAAGTACGGAAGAACGAGTGAGAGACAAAACAGAAACTCTAGGGACACCACTATTGAAAAAGAAGAGGGGCGGAATCTCATCGCTAACAACTGCTGATAAAGATCAACTTGAATGCAAACTGAATGAGAAAACTGAAAAAAAAGGAGCTTAGAAAGTAGTTACGCATGCCATATTCTTTCCAAAAAATTATGAAAATCTCCATCTTAACCACGTAAGACTCCCAATTGTCCCTAAGGGCAGAAGTTCTTACATCAGCTACATAGGAAAGGCTATCACAAGTTGACTTCGAATATTGAAAACCTTACCTGAAGATCAGAGAGAAGAAAGTGAAACTCCAGACTGGCAAGGATATGCGAATGCTAGTCACTGCTGAGCTGGTGCCGGTTCGCGCGAACCGGAAGTTAAATTTTTTTCTAAAAAGCGAACCATTAGAGTTAACTCTTTTGTTTATTTGATTAAAAGGGAAAAAAACCGACGTTAACTTTGACGACTAAGCAGAGAATCGGTTGCTAAAATTTTGGCAGACCACGACTGATATTAGTTAATGATGCAAGAATGGCTATCCTTCTTTAGAATGGAAAGACCATGGAGTGGCTATCCTTTTCTGTAATGGGAAGAACATTTAAATGCGTCTCCAACACTGAGGAAAGGCAGTATGTATTTAAGCTATTATAAGTACATGGGAAAGGTACCCTTGTAACAAATGGCTAGCATTTGTTCAGGGAATTAATATTAAGTTGATAGGGATTAACATATAATAAACAATGTTTAATTGTTATTTCTTTTTATTGTTTCAGAGACTGCAAGCCTCTGATTTATATTTAAGAATTATATTATTACATTTAATAATAAGATAGAAACTAGCATAAGGCTAGAAATAAGATAATAAGATCTTAACAGATATTGTCCAAATTAATATAGTAAAGACCAAAGGATAAACATTACCAAAATAACAATTCAACTCATCAACTCAACAAGAAGAGATTACACAAATAGGGAGAGATTCTTCAAGGACACGATTAAAGTCATCTGTATCACTTTTGCAACTGAAAGGTTAATGTGTGATTGTTCACTCAGTGGTAGTTGTGAGAATTACAGCTGGGTAGTATGCATGAATGTGTGGGGCGCCTTTCATGCTTGTGTGTGTATGCAAGTAGTCCTTTCTCACAATCTGCGTGGTCTTATCAGACCATTGACTGTTTATAAGGATGACTAAAGTGACGTCGTAGAACATATCAGTAATTGTGCGATTCAACAGACTATAAGAAGAGGATGGAACTAATTGTGTCCGACTTCAACATAAATAAAGAGGAGAGGAATTAAATTGTGTCCAGCATCACAAAGGAATATACAACAAGAGGAGAAAAAGAACCACAGTTTGGCGACCATAAGTAAGCTATACCAGTATTATAATCATTTTTAAATTTTCTATTTTTACAGAAATTTATTATATACATTAAAATATCTTATCTTTGCAGTCCTCACGGGTAATAAAAAATAATTTAACCAATAATATATTAATATTATACTTATTATAATATATATATATATGTTATATATTATATTAGCCTATTATTTATATATATATAGTATAATATATATATATACTTATATATATAAATATTGCAAAATTGCAATTTATTATTTAGACTATATCTACCGAGGATTCGCCCCGTACCCCTAACCACGTGAGTGTGGCGATTTCTTAGGAAATAAATTTTTATGTATATGAAAATATTTGAAATTTTCGTACTTTAAAAAAATTATTATTTCTGATCGTTTGCAAAATCTCTTTAGCACTCACGGGTCGGGAGCCGTCTTATTCACAATTAACATATAATATATATATTATATATGATATAATATATATATATATTACTTAGTATATATATATATTATATTATAGCTATATAATTAAATATTTATATATATATATAATATATATATATAATATATATATAATATATATTAATATATATATATATATATTATAGATTCAAAACTAATTTTTATTACAATTATTACTTCTGTTTAAAAATTTAAATTATTGAAATGCCACCAAGGCAAGAGGAATGTGGTTTCAATAAGGACCTTGAGAAGAATACCCATATATGAAAAAGATTACGGAATATGTGTTCGTTGCAACGATATTTCTCCAGCATTTATATATCAAAGATTAAAGAGGGCAACATTTAATACTGAAAACATAAAACCTGCTCTTGACGTGCCAGATGCATCAAGTGCACTCACAACGTTTTCGAATGACTTTTAGCGTGACAAAGAACTTAATTAGCGCGCAGAAGAGCATTTGGCCCTTTACTTCCCCACTTTTTAAGTGCCAACTAATCATCTTTTCAATTATGGATTGCTCTTCAAAATTATCAAGACTTGCTTTGACCCTAAAGTTACATGTGCCTGTACAAAAGCGGAGGCAATTGTATTAAACTGTCTACTCCAATAGCTATACTCGGAACTGAGACTGAACTCTCGACGAAACCAATGTTTATTTCGATTGACCGACGCTTCAAATCACAAAGGACATAAAAATGACTTCCCGAGTACTTTGTAGATTCCAGCCTGTTAAAGGGATTCAACTGAAACTTTTAGAGTAAAACTCATTCCTGGAAACATTCTACAACAATCTCTGCTTTTAACTGAATGCTTAAAAAATTGAATGCAAAAGAAAAAACAATATGCTCCTGTCGATATTAATGACTAATTGGAATGGGTTGATACAAAGTATCAGTTAACCAATGTTTTTACAAAAGGAGAGGAGTGGAGGTTGGACATGGTTTAGTTGGAATAGGATGTTCTGCTTATATCATTCACAACACTATTCAGACAGTTGTTGATGCTCTTCCTATTGATATTGAATCGTTTCAAATATATTCTCATTTCTATATATACACAATCAAGAGTAAAAATTAAAAGAATTTCTGTGATTTGCTTAATCAGCAATACCAAGCAAAATATCGGATTACAAACACCAGGATGCTTGCTCTACTCCTGCGGAATTGACGTTTCTTACAATGTATGCCCCGTAAAATATTTTTTGCATCAAAGAAAAATGCCCTTTTGTGATAAATCATCTTTTGAAAAATCACCTTTTCGAAGCACTCGCTTTTATTTATCCTTCACGTCAGCGCTCCACTTTCACATATATTGACAAGAAATTGAAGCGGATACAATCACAATATCGATCAGTAATGTCAGCTTAACTGATTTACAAATAATATGGCCTCTAAGAACGAAGACTGCTTTATTTCATTAGCTGTAACAACGATTCTTCAAAAATTGGTATAGAGAAGGCTGGAAGCAGAAGTTGCAAAATTTAAAACAGTATGTTCATACATTCTACAAACTGCATTTGGTTATTTTCTAAATGGATCAATCCACTTAAAAACTTAAACAATTACTTGGGTACACTAAAGAGAATACCGCTGCTGGAGGGACAGTTAGCAGAACTCTATTAAGTTTATTCTTCGAACTACATCCCTCACCTTTACATAGGACGAGACTGCACTCTTAATGACGAAATGTGTTCTGTTAAAATATGTGACCCAGAA
Organism: Trachelipus rathkii; assembly: GCA_015478945.1. NCBI lineage: Eukaryota > Metazoa > Arthropoda > Malacostraca > Isopoda > Trachelipodidae > Trachelipus > Trachelipus rathkii. Next base: position 26,392 of record JABUQX010129180.1, on the reverse strand, counting down.
TGTTGGACATTTGAATTCAAAGAAAAACTCTGGTGATTGTTGTGATCGAAATATTTCGCACTTTCAAACGCTATAAATGTGCAGTGTTCTATATCTGAAAATGTTGAATTTCTCCTTTGTATACCAGAAACTAATGACTCAACAGAGAGTATGTTTGGCTAATGAACTGATTTGACAAGTGAAACTCAAACTGTCTGTAGAAAACTTTGAAGCAGTTTAATAAAAAATTTGATTTCGATATTTAGTCATTTTAACAGAATGTTCTTGGTGAAATGATATTCTAAAAAAATAATTCATCTGAAAAGTTATTGATACTTCCATTGCCGTATAAGCGTAAGTATATATAATATATATTGACTTTATTAATATATATACATATTATACATAGTATATATTATATATTATATATATATATTTATAATATATAATTATATATATCTATAATATAATATTAATTATGTCAAGGCGTGCGTCTCGTATTTAAGATCATAAAATATAGTAATTTCAATATAATTAAATATATACTTATATACATATATTATTAGTATCATATAATATACTATATATATATATATAGTATAATATATTATATAACCTTATATATATATAGATTATTATCCAGTATATATATAATATATCATATTATTTATTAATATATAATATATATATATATATAGCTATATTAAATATATATATATAATATTTATATTATATATACATTATATATATTACTATATATATAGTATTATATATATATTATATGTATAGATAGAATATAAATATATATATATTATAATATATGCTTATATATATTATCTCATATATACTATTATATAAATAATATATATAAATACTAATAGTATATCTATATATATTCAGATAGCTTCTTAATGATTTAAAGTATGGATTTGCTACGTGAAGCTTGTGTTAAATTTAAGGCTCAAGCCTAGTCGAAATTACTACTTAATAAGTATGGGAACAACAATCCTCGTAGTCATTATTTAAATTTGCTATACAATATATTTTATTTGAAATAAGAGTCGTAGGGAAAGATGTTTGACTGATGGAGAAAGGAGAGATGAATGTTTGATTTGCATGGTCTCGAAGATTTTCTAGTTATTTGGAATCAGGAGAAAATTTGAAAAGATTGGTGGAAAGGGGAAAGGTGTGTAAATGAAAGTTTGAACGAGTCAATATAGATAATAGCAAGGTATTGGAGTTGGTGAGAGTCCCAGAGTGAAATCTGTGGATGTTGGCAACTGAAAAACAGCAATCTGGTTTAAATAGTTTAGGCATATCGTGGATATAGCCAAAAGGACGTTCCTATAGTGAATTAGATTGTCAATGCTCTCTATGCACTCATTTTATTTACGTTCTTAACTGTGAGATACTTCCTGCTGCGACACCGATATCATCTGACCCAGTGCTCTCCACACAGGATCGCGCGCCGCAGCAATACACCGATCCTACACCACATCGTGAGCCTCCGGGCACTACACGCCAAAATGTCAATCCGGCCAAAATATATAGCTTTTAATCTATATACTATACTATATATATTATATATACTTTAATATAGATATATACTATATATATATAATTACTACATAATATATTTAATATAGATATATATATATATAGTACTATATTATGCTTCCATCACGTCCTTTAGACTGCAATTTTTCACACCATCCACCACCCTCACCACACTCTGAACATACCACACTGTATTCTCGGCAATATTTTCAAACACCATCACCCCACTCCCTCCAGAATCACCCACTTAAAACAACACGTCCCTGACCATCACAAAAATTAACCTCAGCAAATTCTAATCAAACCATCTAATCAACGCACAGCCGCCCGACATATCTAATAACCCGAAATAATCTCCCACGCAAAATCCAAATCTCGCTTTCAAGTCTGAGATCGGCTCCCACTAGAACTTAATCACTAGAATTATGTAGCTTATTTTTTAATTTACAATTTCATTTAATATTTTTAAATTCAATTAACACCAACCACATTTGTTTAAAATGTAACCAGTTCAGTGCTAGTCGGTTTGTTGTTCTGACTGTCTCTTCCATTTTCGCTGTAATTTGTGCATTTCATTGTGTATTTTTTGTGCTAATTGTTTTTTTCTATGTCTTTAACTGAGTGATGTTAGTGCAGTTCTGTAATTTATTTTTAAGTAATCAATTTTCCTAATAGTAAATTTAGCATAGTATTGACTAGGCAGGTTGATAGCTCTTAGGCCAGCTTAGTTAGGAATTACTGATTTTGTAGAGTTTGCAGTATGCTTATACTTGGATTATTAAATTAGATTTCTGTGTGTCGTAACTCACACGTTTTTTAATAATATATATTGTAAATTTGCTGAAACATTTGATATATTAAATAAGTTTCCAGAAGTATTTCAGACCACTAGGCTTAGAGTTCAAGAGATTCTATCTCTCAGCCTATCACTATGTGAGGTTCATTTGGATTATTAATTAATGTCCTGTTCTACATATATTACGTCTTTAATCATTGTTAGTTTTTAATATTGTACATTTTCTGCACTCATTTACAATTCCAATTAGGTTGCCACGCAAAACTCTACGTTAGGCTGATCCTTATAATTTTCTTATATCGTGGCTAGGCTAAACTAGACTCTAAGCCTTGTCTTACATGTAACTTCTTTAAAGATGTAAAATTTATTTCTTTTTAGCTTAGTGTATTTAAACGTATTAGTTGTAAACTTAATAGTTACAAGTACGCTAAGTTAATATAATTCCAGTATGTATTGGACTCTCAGTGATTAACCTGTGGACTCATCCGAGGTGAAATATGGAACAGCTTTCCCGTTTGTGTTCTTGAATGACAAGGAATGGTGCTTGTTAGAAGGAGATACATCGTATGTGCGCGGTGGAAAAATGACATGATTGAACATTTTGTATTTGAGTGAGAAGGAGGGAGTTTAGCGAAAAAACTGTAGCAGGGATTATTAGGGCGAGAGGAGCGGACTATAGGGTATAATACGCGAATAGTACCTTCCATAGCAGGAGATGAGAGGCACCAGATTAATAGTGATAATCAGGTACTGCAGGTGAATGGAGAGTCGTAGAAAATTGAAATAATAAGATTAGGATCTCAAAATCAGTCAGCCTGTGACCTGCCGTAACAGGTTCCGACTGTCCTCGATGGGGAGGGATCAGAGGGCCCAATGCTAAATTGTTGAAGTTTCTAAAAGGAAGGACGCGACTTGCAATTGCTAATTGGCCACTCTATCGATCGATACCCTAGATAGGACGTTCAAATAGGATAAGGAACGATTGAGTATGTTATCCAGTGCCAGAGTGAGTGATATCTGGATAGGATAGATAAGGAGATTGATTCTACAAACTGTTGTTCAAACTGTTGATGTGCATTGAGTACAAATGACTTATGGCACAAGGTCGAAAGAATTCGATGTAGCAGATTATAGGAGGTTGTTTCAGAAGATTTCTGGAATTTTATTAGGACTTAGGTGCAGGTCAGAAATGCGAGTAGGCTTTAGTTAGGAAATTGCTGTTTTCAGAATAATATTAGAGTTTTTGATTTGTCGACGATCGCAATTCTCATGTCGATAAGATCTTTGCCGAGTGACGAGTCTCACATCGAGACGTAAAGGTGTTTGCTCTTCTTCCAATACAGTGTGGAACTTGTTTATCAAAAAACTAGTAGATGGGCGTAATGGGCTAATTGGATAGCACTAATAGGCAATGTAACTGTAATAGTGAGAGCTAAATTAACACTAGTGTTGTTACAGGTCCAAATAATGATCGATAGCAATAAAATACAGCATTTCGATTTCAAATTGGTTTACACTAATACTCAGGGCTTAGAAAAAAAACGATACGAGTCGATGGTATTGTTATACATAAATGGAGAATCTAGACATTATTGCATAACTAAGGCATGGGTTAATGAAGAATTAATTCGTATAGGCTCCTTTCAGGATATTGGAAATAGACGAATATTCACTTTATACTTATACCAGCGTGAGAGAAAGAGCAGGTGATGGATTGGCGCTTGTAATGTTAAACCAGGCAATATTCAATCTGTATTAAATACAAAACTTTAAACTAAATATGAATGTTGAATTTGTGGTGGGCTAGATTCCTTATGTACATAAAATCAATATAGAAGGTTTTATAGACCTCCTGTCGAGTCAAGATAATTTTGAATAGCGAGCAAAAATCCATTGTCAAAAATACATGAATATTGAACTAAACAATGATAGGTCGATTATTTAAATTATTTTCTGAATTTTTTAGATTTCCTGTCTCGATATGGACCATCACAGTAGTTCTGATTTTATAACTTGTAAGATAACTTTTTTAGCCAGATGGTCCTGAACGACAATAACACGCATGCCTGTTCGATTTAAATATCAACGAACATTTAGAAATTTTTGTGGTTCACTATATTCAGCAGAATTTAAGACCTTCTGACCAATATTATAATTAGATTTAATATCATGATGTGATATCTGACCCAAATTGCAGTTTATAAGGAAAGATATGATTTCCGAAATGCGTGATTATTACCAATTTCAAGGGACATGTTAGTTAATGACTGGATAAAGAGTTTACTAGACCAAACTGTTTTATCATGTGCGGAACATTTAAGCATTTTATATGTCAACTTCTTAGTCAGATGTCTTTAAAGCATAACCCATTAGGGGGCGAAGAAACCTGTTTTGGGGAATAGAGAATTAGAGATAAATCAAACAAAGCGCGTTCGATGTTCTTTAAAACTATTCAAGCGCGTCGTACCGATAGGAGCATATTAGATATATTAATCCCGAGACAAGATAGATAAGACGTCTTCTCGCTCAATCCTGACGAAAGCAAGGGAGAGCATGAAACATTAATATCTCAAGCCTGGAAAATAGTAATAAGGCACTATTGAACGCAGTTCTTTTAGCTCATTTATAAATTAATAAGAAGTAGAATGGACATTCCCGCTGTTATACGTCTCTCTTAATTACTAAATTGTTCGTAACGCATTTAGTCCGGTTCATTTGATTACTGAGGAGTTTGGTTGTACCGCTTTCTTAAGCTTTATTTCTCAACGACTTACTGACGGATGAGACTAGATATATATATGCGGAGAAGTCGTTCTTGTTATGTCTGCCTGTAACTAAATAAACTTTACCATACACCTTTGAATTTTCACGTTGACCACGAAAAGCATTCTTTACGAGTGATTATAACGCACCGCTGCAAGATAGCCCTACATCATCATGTGTTGTAATGAAGCAAGGACTAAAAGCTATAAGAATTGCTCGGTCTAATAATCGCCCCTAGATTTGTTCCTTCGTAGAGCAATAACGGAAGTAATAATGTAAACCTGCCGTTGTTCCAATCGCTTTGTAGCTAGCCCTAATTACTCTAGCAAGTATTGTGCGCCCCACATGTTTTGGCCTCTTATTTAAAACCAAGCACCTTAAAGAAAACCACAGAAGAAAAAAAAAAAAAAAACAACAAATGAGAAAATTAAGATAACTAATACACACTGAAAAAACAAAAAAAAAAAGACCACGAGACTACATACACAATAACACTCAACGAAAACTCTCATCACCCACTAATATACAAAAAAAAAAAACAATCCTACCTGGCTCCCATAACGACAAAAAATAACCTCTCCGTCCTATCCTCTCCTGATCCAACTTTCTGACGCCATTCTTGAATCTACTTACGCAAAGCTGTACTCCCATCAGACCGCCACATGCGCAAATCCAAGCCAACAGATGTAGAATCCTCTCCACTCACCCACATCAACACCTCAATACAACCACCAAAAAAAACAAAAAAAAAAAAAAAAAACCTATAACAAAAAAAAAAGAATAAGACAAAAAGAAAAAAAAAAAAAAAAAAAAAAAAAAAACACAAAAAAAAAAAAAAAAAAAAAAAAAAAAAAAAAAAAAAAAAAAAATCTAATTACCTACAAAAAAAAAAAAAAAAAAAAAAAAAAAAAAAAAAAAAAAAAAAAAAAAAAAAAAAAAAAAAAAAAAAACAAAATGAGTTGCCAACGTAGAAGCAACCACATATGGACATGATTTTCGGAGTTTCCAGAGTCCAATAGCAAAACGCTACCGTCACACCCTCCATGCACGAGAAGCTGACAAGACGTTTAGAAGTTTGCTGCTGTAGAAGAAACGGCACGAATTTTCAAGAGGACATGACATCCAACGTCTACAAAATATCTTACCATTATTTGATAACTCAATATAAAATCGCGATATAACTCTCTCCTTCCGTCTGACTACTGTGCCCCTCAGCTAAGCTGCACAGCGTCGGCCGGGCTATAATACGTGAAACATTAGAAGAACAGCCTGCCCAGCTTTGATTAGAACGAAGTATTTCTCACCTTCTCAGCTAATATAGGGTTGCTTTATAATCTTTCGTTAGCTCGGCCTGCCACAAAAGGTTGTTGAGTGTAACTTCGATTTTCGCACATTCCGATTTTGAAGAAGATGGCTATAGCACGTTTCTCATGTGATGATAGTGGGTACTTCATCATAGTATTCTTATCTATTAAGGAACTTGTTATAAGCGTTAATTGACTCTCACTGTATTGTCTGATTAGAAGCTGCTATGTGGGCAGTTCCGCAGGTATACTACTTGTTAGAGTACTAGTTTTAGTCTTTTAACATGTATGCACTCTTGTGCATATAAAGTTACGTTAGTTGCCAGCCTAGGGTCTCTCTGTAGCATTTGCCTCCAATCTTTAGCACATATTTCTAATCATTCGTTCATACATTCTGGTATATAGTTACCTTACAAAGCCCTGTCGTATGCTTGAGTGCACATTGCTGCATATGAACATGATTCGTTTTGGTGATTGTTCTGTGGCTTGACTGGGACTAGTTCTCGATAGGCCATGTGCTTCTTACTAGTTTTTATCTTCTATGTTCTAAAAAGACACCAAATATTACTTTCTGAGATGTCTATTTCTTCCCATCGAACATGAATTCAAATCGCTTTAATGAGAGACATATTGTGCTTTGGCATATATGTTGGATTTTCCAAATACTCCTTTCCTAATAGTCCCTGCTGTATACCTAATCTTTCCCAGAGTAATCCCCTTTCCCATCCGTAGATTTCTTCCAAATCGTATACCCAATACTTTGCGCTATCCTAATTAAGCACCATTAACTCTATCAAGCCATCTACCAATTTGAGTTTGCCCCAAATTCTATATTGCACACCCATATAACTTCCCTGACCCATGAAGCTATAGTAAGGTTACCATACCAATTTCGAACACCAATTTGATTATACTTACCTTAAGTCCGTCCACAGAGCATCTATAACCAAAAGTAGCAGTATTCAAATATTTTCTGCTATTGTCGCTTTACTTCCTACCTCCACTTATAACCACAAACTCAGTACTCGTTATTATTGTGTTAACTTTACTACTTACCGCACAAAAAAAAGAAAACCATTTTTTCTTATATCTCTTTTTAGATACCTTCTATAATGCGTCATGTTCCTAAAATCCCATCGACACAAAAAACATTTACCAACCCACGCCATCTTCTAATACTGTCTAACGTATACTATTCATATATATGAAGTATCTACTACCTACACTTATACTTATGCACTCATATGATACACCTTACCTATACTTAGTACTACATTATCTTTTAGTTCATACATCTATCGCTATATACTATATCACTACTATTATATCCCTAGTCCCTCAGATTATAGTCTGATCCCTATTATATTATATATATAGCTAGTCTGAGTCTAACAACGCAGAACCGCCTATATACGTATATATATCATATACTACATTCATATACTACTGTATCAACTATTTCCCTATCCTATCTACGTCCCTAATCCATTCAGCATCCCTCTGAACATCGTCGTACCCGTTAGTTCTGTTAACCCTAAAAATTTACGTCACCAATAACTCTGAATCATTCTATCGCGACTATTTTATTACTCTATATCCATTACCTGTCATAGTCACATATACGCAGTACCGCCTAACTAGCTTTGCTTTTATCCCTTTATTTATCACGCCTACTCATCTTCGTCGCTACCCACCTTACTCCCAGCACTTACTGGCTTCCCTCTCTGCCATGATCTATCCTCATATACTCTCCTTATATACTAGCTTATACCTACTAATATTATCACTATCTATAGCTCTATATACTTTTATCCCATTTCATATTCGCTCGATATACATATCAATATACTATACTTTTCTATCTTTTCATTAACTTTTGATTTCTTTGTCATATATTCTTCCTCTACTTACTTACTCCCCCTTGGTCACCTTATAATGTATTTATGCCTCCTTAGATCTTTATTACTAATTACAAGCTTTGTTAAAACTGCGTCATTTGTACTGTTTTATATCTATACCTCTATAATTATATAACTATATACACGATATTATATATATCTATTATACTAATATATAATATCTATATACTGTAAATCATACTATACATACAATGACTGTCTTAGCGTGCTATCTTTAATATTACTGATATTGGTTAGCTTTTTTTTTTACTTCTACGTTTATAGTAGTATTACTACTACTATATGTACCTTTAAGTATATCGCTATAATATTCTACCGTATTCTATATTGCTATACGTGCTACTACCTACTTATAGCTATTATCTATACTCGCATATATATCAGTAACGACTGGTGTCACAAAGTTTGAACGGTTTGATTCCGCATACACGCTAACACGCCACCACACTCAACTCGGTTTGGCGTATGACCACTTCATGCTAATGCCACCCAAAGAGCGAATGATGTGGATCGACAAATCATGCCTTCTCCGCTGTCGAATAGCCGCTCCACCACACAGCACCAGAAGGTTCAGATTCAGCTAGTGTCTTTTTCTGTTGTGTGCGTCGCTCTATTTGTTCAGTTTATAGATTTTAATTTTTTTTCCTTTTTTAAGATATATGGAAGAATTTTCACGAGAAAGCTAGTCTAATTTAAATTCTTGCACTTTAAAAAAATGCATGATGAAATATAATCCATATGCCATAAAAAGTATTTGGAATTAATGACCACCAAGGAAAATGAAAAAACAAATTATGGTACAAAACCTTAAAGGGAAGACTAAACAATAGGATGAAATACACAGTTCCCTGGAAGAACTGAAACCAACAACAGATAAAGCACCGAAAGAATAAACCACGAAATTGAGAGGCTATATTTGACAGATCTCTCTAGGCACAAGACTATCCCACACACTAGCATCGCGTCTCTGCCTGGTAACGATCAGCCGTTAGACCGTTCCACATTATACGGAGATCCGATATTCGCATTAAACGTGCATCGCGCGCCGCGTCATCTATCTCTCTGCTGGCGCGCCACTCGACCTCACAGCTGCCCCGCATTTCTTCACAGGACGCTCCCAATAGCTGCAGCTCCCCTTCGTCTCTCCTAAAGAACTGCGCAAAGCAAAAGAAGTACCGTGACGTTTACTGTAGTTTACGGAATAACAATAAATTAGAGAAAAACAAAATTAATATACCCAAATATATAACTGGCTATAAATCAATGGGTTTGACCCCTACCACCCGTAATTGACAGTCCTCTGACTTCACTACGCTCCATCAAGTAGTAATAAACCGCGTATCCACCGAAAATACACACGCTTTATCCGTCTTCTGGTACTAAACAAACTTTGCAGCACCCCGGTCCTATGCTTGATGCGGCAGCTTTTTCTTTCCGATCACTACTTAAGGGACATCTGCTCTTAATAATCCAAGCTACTGCACCTCACTGCTGCTCACCACCACAAATACATAAAATGCAAAGTTTTTACTTGCAGGTTCCTTGAAGGCCTGACTAAAGCGACAGCGTGCCACTTACATCACTGCTAAACCGGTCACAATACCAACTTGAAATAAGTACCAAACGATTTTTTTTTCAACGATGACTATCCAGCCACACACAATCCACAAAATAACAGTTCAGATTAAATACCCTGATTGTAAACACGCCTAAGTGATCTATACAAAAAATCAACTTCACGTGATCGTCCGACTGTTACTAATCATTTCTCGGATTAGTATCTGATAATTCACTTACGGTGCGCGGCGGTACATCACCTCATCGTTTCGCATCCTAGTTCAAATCTATGTAAATTGAAGTCATCAAGGCCGTACTTTACCACCAGATATTAGATATAGAAGAATTGCAACGAGGTAAGTAAAAGCGATTTAAACCCTGAAATTCCAAGGGATGAATGAAATACTTGAAGAAACAGTTTAGATAGATGTAGATGCTAAGGGAAATACCACCCATCATAAAGCGCTCAGGCTAGCAAGCTATACGACGTAGCACACCCTGGTAAGTAAATTAGCCCATATACTCCACTTTGTGACCACAAGTCACAAGTTCCAAACAATTTCGTGCTAATAGCACCTATCGAGTCCGTTATATATATGCCTTAATAGTATATACTATTAGCCATTACGACAATCATCAATTAAATCTATATCTTCGACACAGCCTTTATAATTGGTTGAATTATAGCAACTCTTTCCCTTTGCGTTATAAAACTGATAGTATATTATATAAATCTATATCTTTATATATATATACGTCTAACTATAGGGCACTACGTCTACATTCTGTAGATTCATGTATATATCTTTAACCTACCTACTCGAGACTATTCACTATCCGATACCTATCAACATGAGCTAACACAGCCTATTGGTAAAAGTCCATTAAACAAGAGTATTATGAATTTCCAATCCCACTACCGAAATTTTACCCTTCAACATTGAAAAACCGAGGATATAAATTTATCCAGAGATAAAAGTACATGACCCAATTTGAAATTAAGATACAGGGAGAAGACAAAATGAAATTAAACTTGTTCAAATTGTAACGGGTGGAGGCATTTGGAAGGAGTCTTGGAAGGAAATTGGGGAAAATACTTGGGTTTGCTGAGCTCAATTAATTAAAAAAAAGGTATCTTTTGTAAAATCATATATAGTTGATATATTTAATATACTAAACTTAGTTAGTATAATACACTGCCTAACATATATAACTACTTACTTAATTACTTTATATTATCATATACTACCCTATTATATATATATAGTATGATATATTTTTCATTTTTTTATAACCTCCACTCTCCAGTATATTCGATGAAGTCCGTATCCCTTATATATATAATGCTATATTAGTAAGCCCTATCTATACCTGCTTCTACGTTTATGTTATGTCGAATTTCTACGTCTACATTCTGCTCAGATTCAATGTATACAGTGCACGCCAGCCTTATATATATTACAAGATTTCACTGGTGAATTATTAGGTAACTTAACATCAGAAACATTAACATGGGGGAAGCCACACGTAAATCCTCACCTACTGGATAGCACACCACTTCGTGATATACGCAAACACAGACGCAAGATGCGATATCATCATTTCATTCATACCTCCGATCGGCCGCAGCATCTATACTCTGTCTATCTGCGCGCGACCATTTCAGCGTATACCTCGCGCACGCTCTATATCCGCTATAGTATACTTTACTATAATATATATATACTAATAGCTTATAATTACGTGTATCCTACTCACTATTACTACACATAACGTATGATCCCACACTTATATAAATCCGACTATCTGAATATCGCATCCGCTATTACTGCTAGTCCCGCAGTCATGCTACTCTGACGTCTACAACAACATACAAGTCTTCCTGCATAGTCTTCCCTACGATTTCCGTCTGCCACCAAGTCGTAATCTCGCCCGTCCTCCCCATAAACCAACTGATCTTCTTAGCCCATATATCTAATATGATCTGGCCCCGCCCTCTATGCGCTCTATATATATATATAATATATCTATATATATTTTATACCGGGCTCAGTCACACCTACCCCATAAGTATATATCTAACCATATAACGACTAAGATAGTATATCGACTCTAGATATGGAGCTACTTATACTACGATTATCGATCTACTAACATACCGAGCTATTATATATCAATCTACTAACCTCACCATACCTCTCATCTAGAAATACCATCATAAGAGCGCACAATAATCCTCCTACCATCTCGGTCTAACGAACGATGCACCCTACCTTCGCGTCTCCCGTATCTAAGCTATACTATCTACTATAGTACTATTACATCTCTTCCTATATACTCATTTATATGATATACGCTGCTTTCTAGATATAACTTCATATTACGTACGGCCATTACCTAGTCTATACGTACATCATATACGTACGTATACCCACTCTCTAATTATCCTTAGTATTTAACGTACACTTACGATAATTCTACCCCCATATTCTTCGCTTCCGGTGACCGTTAATAGTCATAACCTACATAAATATTACCTAGTTCTCCGCACCGTTGAATGCTATCTATAGTATATATACGCTAGTCATCCTCTATCTAATATTGTATTAAATATATAATACTAGATACCGCCTACACCTTTAGAACAGGCGCCCGCCTACTATAATACGTCTTTTAAATACTGCTATCAGCTCTCCGCCCTGTATACGAAACTCTGCCTCTCGATCCCCTTTCCCGCCTCCTCCTCGCCATCTATCTGCCTCACGCCTTCACGGTACAAGCCCGGCCCACCGAAGATCTTTACGTATTATTAGTCCCTTCCTACTTAGTAGCTTATTCTAATATATAGATATATCTATCAGCTTATGATCTTATACCTATCATAGTATATAGTTACCACTTAAACCAACTTAGATATACATTATACTATTAAATAAACCTCTCACTTAAGCAGCCGATGCTTAATCTCATATAGTTCTCCTAACCCTATAACTGATATATGACGTATTACTATAGTATCTCCAGCCCCTATCAGCCATCTCCATTATCCTACTATCCATCCACCATGTCAGCTTATATATGTATCCCGATTCTCGCACCCTACGAGGCAGACAGCACGCTTGCACAGCAGTAGGCGCCTGTGGCTCTTCCTCCGTCTCGCCATAACTACTCATATATTATGCTTCTTATACGTAATACTCTATCCTAAAAATTACTACACATATTTTCCAAACTCTCGAAACTAATTATATCTAACTTCAGCTAATAATTTAATATTACAATATGGTCTAATACGCACTATCTACGCTTTTATGATTCATAGTACTATATCAGCTATTCCTCAACTAGTGCTCATATACTACTGCAGCCGCACTAGATCAGATCTCATCCCTACTCCTTGCTAGTCCCGTGGTGCACAACCTACATTAGTCATACTCCGCTACATAGATCAGTTCTCCGTCCTCCTTAGCGTATATCATACGCTACCGTAGATTTAATCCCGAACTCCCGTTAACTATATACAGTATCAGCCTATACGTCATAGCCGAGTCCCTCGTTAGAGAGATCACTGCCAAGCCCCTCGAGCTGCGCCCACACCGAACTCTACTTATCTAGTTCACCACTAGCCTTTTTAATACTAGCCGTATTCAGCCATAATACAAGGAACTTCACAGTGTCCGTTTGAATGGCATACATGCATTCGATCATCGAACTTCGTCACGTCTGTCTGTAATGTTAACGTGGCGATCATCTCATTGCGTTAGCTCACGCGGTGCCCGCATGACACGTCGACTTCTCACTCCTGCCGTACTGGAGGAGAACATATAACTTCTCGTTCTCATTGTACAAGCTTCAAACGAGTCTACAAAACCCGCCAAATGCTAACGGTGCGTGCTTTCGGAACTCAGCACGCTAGTTCCGAAAGCTCAGTACTAGGTGCCACAATCACAACGGCGTGCCGGCCTGCATGCCTCATATATCAATCACACTCTGTCAGATTCTATAATAGCAAGTCGCTGGACCCGCGTACCTCTGCCCTTCTCGACCGACACTCCCAGGTTCACCTAACCGGAAATCTCAAACTACTCCACGCAGCTTGGCGGCCTCCTGTCAATATATGTCCCGGATCTCCTGTCAGGGAGTGACCGTACCTACCGATACCCCGCAACACCCGTTCTTCTCTCTCTACTGAAATAGCAACGCTAATTGCGAGCTCTGCCTCTATATATTAACGATAACCGTATGATTACTGTGATCTATATAATAAAGTCCCAGGCAAGGAAGACACATCGCGCGCGATCTCGCACTTAATCCCGCATTTGCAGTAAGCTCGCAGCCCTGCGTCTGTATGAATTGCACGGCTACTGGTCACTTCTATGTAGCTCATGTAGAGCACAAGTAATGGAGATTACGTTGCTCCCTACGCGATATCCTGCATAATCGCCCGGTACTACTCTGTCCCTAATAGGGTACTCACTTAAGTAGCATCCGATCGCGAAGATTCAGTTGACTTATTTCCGTCCACAGTGCAATGTTTCGTGTATGTTACTGACAGCTACGTCGTTACATTATAGCAATAGTATAATGAATGGTTTTTATAATAGTTAATAAATGCATATCTTTCCCCCTTCAACGCTTGATCTGCAGCAACATAGAAGTAATCAACAATCCTTACGGTGATGGTAACATTATACACATTGTTTAATCTTTTTCTACAGTTATCTTGACGCGTTACAGAGTGCGCTACTTTCTGAACAATATCATAGGCGAGCAGTAATGAGCTATATAAGTGGCTCCATGATCACCTCATATAAAGACATTAATAACCATATCAAATGTGGCATCTACGCAATAAGAAAGAGATCCCGCGCTAATACACACCATGTCAGCGATCAATAGGCTACAGAAATCAGTAATACGCAGCCTCCTATATCTCGGCTCTATGAATCCGACGCGAGAGCTGAGGATTTGACAAGGTATACTGCCATGAAGTGGGTAAAAGACAATTTTCTGTTTCAAACTTTCCCGAATCTTAAGAAAAAGGTAACTTTTTGAGAGTCTCCGTATCAGTAAGGTGATAACGCAGTTATTTAAGTTCTTGTAAGTAATTTTACTTAACTGTGCTTTTGTCAAAGATTAACTTCGAACTAGTATCTCTGCCGCCGACTTTACCAAATTTAAAATTTAAATAATGCATAGTAATATTTGGCAAGGGTGCACTGGTTATCAATTTAGGTATATTGTGCCTTGTAGAATCTTATACTTCTCTCACGATGCCTGACTAGCTTATTGAGTCGTAAGACATACAGTCCTCTCTGTGGCGGAAACCAGGTCACAAGAGAATTTTGCCGAACCGCTCTTACCTGTCGATGTGGACTCTTCGCGCCTTGACGCTGGATCACACGGCTTCTGGATTGATCCTGCCTCTCGTGCATGTAACTCAACTTGCGGTTGGGCAAAGTTCACATATAGACACATTACGTCATCTGCGATGCTCACATGGTTTCGATACATATACACGAACATGCTTGAAAGTCAGGTACGCGACAACGGTCCGGTCAAAGTGGTTAATCGTCCATCAGAATTCTCTTCATATTTCCAAAATTAACATTTTTCTACTTTACATCCGATGCAATAATGCAAAAGACTGAAATGGTGTTTAATAAAACTAGAATGAGTAGGTTTTCAGCTCATATATGTAAGCTCGTCGAGAGTCTACTAAAGTGAGATATCCAAGAATCTTTATGAGGACTTTAGCACACGCCTGTCGTCCAGGCATTAGAACAGGCCGTATAGAGTTCGTACCCCCAGTAATGGGTGCGCGAAGGGCCTTTCTGGGAACACTTCTGTCCTTCTCGCCACCGTATCTGCATATCTCTATAACTAAATCATGAATAAACGCAACACACCGGTGGTACGTCTGAACAATCCTAGCTGCCTTGTTTAATAGAGAGTCCATACCGCTCCAACAGTCCTCGAACTACACGACATGCCTTCGAGTCAGCTCAAACCTGTCACTAACTCGAGCCAAGTAGTAGTCACAAGCTAAAAGCAGAAGAATGTAAGGTCATGTTGCCGCGTTCGGTGACCCGGCCTGCTTATCATACATATCTGAGACGCAACATATGTAAAATTCGTAGCATCTTGCCTATGTAATTCTAAGTTTAGAAAGAATATGTGATAAACTGAAGAATTGAGAGAATACTAGACCACTTTACACGATTATATCACAGAACTATGGATAAGGCACACTAAAATAGCCGGCACATTAGTAAACTCTTACAGCGTCCTCTTAATAATTTTGACGCTTTCATGTTTTAGGAATAATCTTATAGTAGCCTAATGCTGTTATGTCAGATACGATTATTCATCCGCTGTAATAGTGTGGAACGATGTATGGATCGTCTTGGTTGACCCGAGCTGCCATAGTTTAAGTTCCTGCCGACAGTAGTGCACTGTTGGCTGTACATATGTGTCTCCCTATTAGTACTACCTTTGAACCAGGCGTCCTACGACAATTCTAAAATGCTTGGGCGTACCGACACCCAGGAAATAAGTAGCTCACCATCCAGACATCCATATCCATCACTTATGGTATAACTGTGATCGGCTCCGGAGTAGGGTCAGCTGCCTATGTATGTAAGTAGGTATAGAAATAATAATGAGGAGACGACAGAGATACCAGTTGTAACTGTTGCAGCATTATATTGTCTCTACTGTGGACTCAAGGGGATAAAACGTCGAATGATATCACTTGGGAAACGTCGGCATTTTTCAGATGCTTTAGGTGATAAAGGCCACGTGCAGGATCAAGTGCAGGTCCCTAGTATCGAGTAGGCTGGCAGCTAAAGTACATCATTGATTGTCATACGAACTATTCAATTTGCAACAGAGCATTTCGTATGTCTACGGATCCAACTTATGATGAGTGGGATAATGAAGTCGCGGTTTCAGTGTGTTGCCTTTACAGAGACAAGGATAGCTTCATACCATATATGATTAAATGCGAAGCTAAATTGTAATATCTTACCAAGGTCCTATATCTTGCTTGTGCGGATTTTAGATAAATAGGTTGTTGGAAATAGCAACACCTAATAATAACTCGTCTCAGCATGTACTCTGAGGTAAGTCGTGACAAGTCCCGATATTCAACACACTTGTGACATGCGATGCAGGATCTCAGACATGGGCGGTACGAATGAATTATGGGAGAATGTTTGCTCATGCATATGTGCCATACGTGCGACTAAGGATCGCGTCATAATTAAGGAAATGGTGAACACCGCGAGAGAGAGTGAATCACTGTATCGTATGGCTAGAGTGTGCAAGTATATAGACGTTTCAAATAAAGGTATCTCATATAATATCAGGCACTCAATGCCGCTTAACAGTCGTTGTGACGCGTTAGGATTTGGTACTGTTATGTGAGACTTTGTGATCCTGTATACAAATCGGATATCACGCTGGATGCGTATTTTTCAAGACTATGAAGCATATAGTATGCAAATAGCTGTTATACAAAATGGCCGGGTATCTAAGCAACATGCTCGAGTTTACACCTCTTCATGCCAGACCACTAACTAGACTATAGAAGTAGCTTAGAGAAGCAATTCATTTGAACTGTGTGTTCTCGACGCTAGTAATAAGTGATTAAGGTCTATTCTCATTCATCCCTATCCAGATAAGTATTGTCAAGAAAGCATTAGAAATAGTAATCGGGAGTGTTAAATAAGATACTGCGTACTACCAACCAAGAGTCATTCAGGTTGGAAAATATATCATGATTATTACATTTATCATTCCTCAAGGTATTAAACTAAGATATTTCTTAGTCATATACAGTGCTGAGGGGTAGGAATATTCGAGCATAAAGAAAGATGTTATTAGCGGGCGAGGCTAAGAAGATGCATCGCGAATTAATCCTGCCATCAGTCTATTCAGAGGAGTAGTTGCATTCTGACCGGTACTAAAAATTAAGGTTGGTATTCAAATAAGGCTGGATGATTATATTGCTGCTGTACAACGTTAAATCTAACTTGAACGATGGTCACTCTTATCTAGAGTGCATATAATCGCTAACGAGGCTTAGCTACTTCTACAGTTGCCCATATCATTAGAGCACATCTGCATAAATCGGTGTCAGTTGTTGTTGCTCGTCGCTAAGTAGAGAATCTAGTGATAGAATGTTTGTATTTTAGAATGAAAAGATAAATCTTGTTTTATAGCTCCGTCTTGGGGTGACCGCTGTGTATAGGTCTCTTTCTTAGTGGTCTGATGCTTGGTTTAAAGAATATACCTCTTTTTTCAGGAAAGTTAAGTAATTAATGTGGAGACAGAACAATTAGTAGACTATAAACGCATGCCCTGTGCGGTGTGTAATCCTCTTGATGAGAATCATGTACTAATGCTGACAATATACCCAAGACAACAGTTCTCTGTGGTGTTATCGCGTACCCAGGAAACCTGTCCTGCGGCAGGTAAGAGATGAATATCTCCAGAGCTAATCTGTATTATGCGATATAACAACTCATTTTTCATCAGTTTCATTTAGTTAAGTTGGTGGAGAATAAATTAAATGTAACAAAAAGATTAGGGATGTACGGTTTAGTATTGATCTCAATTCACCTGACATCCGACCCTACGAGGAGTGTTAATCAAAGGGTCAACCTGCTATTGTAATTTATATAAAATTCTATGAATTATAATGAGAAACGAAGAAAGACAGCATAGATGTAGTTAGAAGAGAAGATTGAATGAGTGGAATCGAGTAGAATTACACTTATGGTAGCGACAAATGGCGAAGATGCGGCGATGGTGCCTCTCGTCCGATGTCAACAGATACCTGGTGCGTTCGCATCGCTGCTTGCCGTAGACATGCTAGACAGTGTTTCTAGGAGAATATAAGAAGTTATACCGAAACTGACGACATGTGTGATGGTAGTAATCGTGGGGCCTGGAAGTAATAACCTACGCTGAGCGGCGTAATGAAGGAGAGGGAAGTGGGGTTCGAATGCCTTGCGCATAACTTGCTGGAAGGTCATACAAGATCTCTGCCTAAGGACTATAATGCTTAATAAATAACATTTATGCATTTCTGAACCGCGTGGGTAGTAATGTACTCATATGCGTTAAATTATCAATCATTACTCCCTCAGCTTAATCCACCGTTCTTGTAGTTGCGTACATATAAGACACCAATTTAATCCTCAGTTCATACAAGAAGTAACACAGTGACAATTTTTATAAGCAAGCAGATAATTGTTAGAGGTGCTCCATAGCAATATTATTTTGTTAGTGTGAGTGTGTTTTTCATCGCGGAAATTTAGAAATATCCTCTTCCACTGAATATATAGCGATTTATGTAATTTGCTGAAGCCCCCTATATTAAGTACTTTACTGAGGATAATGCCAAACCTAGTGTGGCATTGTATTAATAGGGAAAGTCATGAGGTCGAAGGTTACTGATGAGTGAATAATTTAGAACGTTACGAACAGTGCTAGCATGTAATTATCTCTATTTTCACTTTTTGAGGGAAGGTAAAAAAATAGTATCGAGTACGGGTTACCCTAATATCAAAACAGTCATAAGCCGAGTATAAATCAATATGTAAAGAGCTATCTTTTGATCAGTCGCTGTCTATGCTCGTCGTAATTATAGCAGTAGAGATTCCGGACGATGGTTATGAATATCATATAAACGTTTGTAAACTCAAATGACTAATACGGGCAATAAAAATCTTTTCTGCATGTAAAGTAGTAATTCTTAATTTTATTAGATCAAGCTATATAAATATATTCGTTTTAATTTCTGTCTTAAAGTGAGTAGTAAATAGTACCTTTGGAAGTGTACTTCAATTAATGTACATCAACTGTAGTGAAATAAGAGGTCTGTGTTTCTAGAGATGGTCATTAGTAATCTATAGAGGATTTGAACTTTGATTGTTCATAGAAAGGTATGTATTACGATGAATACGTAAGTAAAAGGGACTCCATTTTAATATTATTTTTAATTGATCTTCTGGTGGGAATCTTCTTTAACTACTAAAGCCTTTTTAATTCATCGCTAAGAAATTAATGCGTTCTTATTTGTACCTCACAGTAAGAGCTTTGAAGGGATTACGTGATAGGATCGCTAATTATCAGTAAATTATAATCTGATAGAATGTACTGGTCAGCTTGATACATTATCCAGGTCAGAAGAAACAAGCTAGCATTATGGATATATTTAGTGATATACATAAAATTGAGTAGACTGATTCAGGAACGACTGTGACGTGGGGGCATACCTTTCGAATGTATTATATCTCAAAAAGGATTAATTATTGTGAAAGGTAAATCTCAGGTGTTAAGGGACATGAGCGCAGGCGACGAATCTGCCTGAATGTTACATCTACAGCTAAAGCGAACTTTCAGATATTATCGCTAGTACTGCATAATAGTTACTGACCAAGTTATGGAAATGCCGCTAAACTATTCTCCTCGCTCAATGGTACAGTATTAGTAGGTAGGCACAATGCTCGAATATTGTACACGCAACCTTTAGTTCAGGCTAGTGTGGGGTACATAACTCAATACATAATGTTATGGTAGCATCTTTTTACAACTGCATTGCTTAGTTGTGGTTCGTCCTGGTGTGTTGGAATTACGTCGCTTTTTAATCTGTTATAGAGATATTTATTTAGTATATAGCAAAAATCAACAATCTAGACGGCTACGGAGAATCCTACACTACAATGAGGCACTATCTACCTTACATTGCATCAATATATAAGCAATAGACTATGATATAAACATAGTTATAAAAGCATAATTTATACTTGTAAATGTGCTAGAATACAAGTATGACCGTATACTATATATATATATACATATTACTTACACTTATATATTTATATATTATAGATATAATACAACTATAACTATACCTATATATATATATATATACTATATATATAGATTATAGTATATTATTATATAGGTATATTATATAAAAGGTTCTTGGAACGCGGCCTTACTGCTATCGTTGCTGGTCAGGCATCTCGGAAAGTTATCCATGATCAGCAGCCGCTGCCAATTTTCTCATTACGTCTGAGTGGGACGAAGCTAGAGTGTTAGTAGGGAATAGCTCACATTCTCAGTGCTTCAAACCCCGCTGAACCTGGCTCCTTCGCTTATTCGGGAAGAGGGGTAAATATAGTCGTCTCTCTCTCTCCGTCTTCTCTCTCTCCCTCTCTCTCTCTCTCTCTTCTATCTATTATAATATTGATATATTATATATATATATATATATTATATATATATATATATATTTATTATAGGATATATTATATATAATATAGATACTTGCCTAACCCTAATCCTGCTATCCTCCTACTGCTACTTTCCCTTCTATGCTCATCTTCATCTCTCACCCTTCTAGGCAGTAGTCATCCTCTACTATCTATCCCCTATGCCCTTCGGATATATCAGAACATATTATAAA
Source organism: Trachelipus rathkii (assembly GCA_015478945.1). Lineage (NCBI taxonomy): Eukaryota > Metazoa > Arthropoda > Malacostraca > Isopoda > Trachelipodidae > Trachelipus > Trachelipus rathkii. The sequence continues at coordinate 5,035 of JABUQX010129180.1, read as the reverse complement.
TATCTAATATACTTATTACTATATAATCTATTATATATATATATCCTCTATATTATGCTTATTATTATATATATAGTATATTATATATTATATATATATATATATATACTATATATCTATATATATAAAATTATTCATAATATCATATATATATATATCTATATATCTATATGTTACGCGAACTGCCGTTATGAGATCGATCCGCAACTTTCGCACTGTAGTTTATATAATATCAAACTTTGTAATCGAATCTCTGCAAATTAGTATCAATCTATGAGCTATTTCCTCACAATTTATCAAAACACGGAGTTGAAGAAAAGACAATAATAAGTAATTTTCTTCATATAATTAACAAACTTAAACTAATGCATTTCAAATCCCTAACTAATAATATACACTTCTCTAAACGATTCTTATCATTAAGAAATGCATTCAATAATAATAAACTTTATCAATATTAAGATAGAAACGGCGTCTACGAACTCAAAAAAAGCAAACACAACTGGAGCAGACAGTCTCGATCATCAAAGCACTGGAAAGTGTTCGTCTCAACCTGAGTTCCAGCATACGTCGTCGTCTACAATTTTCAGATCAACACTCAAAGGTAGTAAACTTCCATTTTACTCCAAAATCACTATCGATGTACACCTTCCAACCTTTCCCTGACTTGTTAACTGTCATAATAGCGTTTACGTGATATCTAGTGACCTTGACCCGACATCCTGCTGTACATCGGCAACGGCACGCCTACTGCCACGAACTCTACCTCTTTTTTTATTCTACTGCATCCGAAAATACCAGCTATGAAATTTCAAGCCTAACCATATCATATGCTCACCGCTCTCTTTTGGTCCCTTAAATGCCAAATAACTTCCTGATACCACAAACACATTTTACCCTTTAAATTTTCCTATATAACCTCTATAAACTTAAACCGTATCCATAATTCTTCTTTACATACCTCAATCTCGTGGTGGCCCCTTTTCTTCGCCCTACTCCCTTCATGTGTTATTCTTTTTTCTCTGTATTCCCCCCTTACTCTTCTCTTTAACTGTCAATCCCAGCTTCACCACTCCAAACTTCGCCTCAAATTTGCTGAGAGAGTACTATAAGACCACCGTCTCACACACCCACCTGAATAACCACTACCCATCACAAGTTAGTCTTTATTCTTATTTATTTTAGTTTTTCCCTACTGTTTTTCCCGGTGTTGAGGTTATTAGCCCATCTAAATATACTAATCTCCGCACCAGACAATCTTATATAATATCTCCGTATATCTTATAGATCTATACTATATATCTATACATCCTCATACTATCTTATATGTCTTCTTACTTCGTTTCTAATTTTATGGATAATATGATTATCTATTATATATAGATACTATACTGCTTTACTTCTCTAGCTACTCTTGTCTCTTACTCTTATATACATATCTGTATATCTCATTAAGTACTTACATATATACATATGTCGTCTATGTATATATATCTCTACTCTAGGGTATATGATGTTACTATAATATATAAGTAACTATTAATTTATTACTAGATATTATAATTAATATAATATATACCTAGTACATATTATATATATATATTATGATATAAAGCCTCAGTGACAAGCAATTGGACTTTAAAGATTCCTAAATCTTTTAATTATCTTAGAGAAAAAGAAAACCTTTTGGGAGATTTACAATGAGAGTGCCTAGTCAACGAAGGTGAAACCAGCTACCATGATATACTAAGGAGTAGCCTACAGGACTAATTGAGATGGAGAAATCGCGTTTTTCATAGACTCTAGGGCTTAGGAGAAAGAACGCATGATATCCCTCCACCATTGGGAGCAACACCCGGTGTTGACTTATATATATATTTGATATATATATTATATATTACATATCTATATACGATATTAATATATATATTATTATATTATAATATATATAATATTATTATATATATAGGTATAATATACTACTGATAATTAACTTATATATAGTAAGTCTTTATATACTTATAACTATATTATATTACACAGTGTAATACATATTTATACAATATCGATTATATACTATAATATAGTATAATTTAATTAAGTTATAGTTTTTTCAGTATATATAGTGTATATATATATATATATAGTTAGTTTACTTATAGTATATGCTTACATGATGTTATATATCTATATATATATTTATATAACTATAGATAATATACATTATATATATATATATACTAAATATTATATAGTAATATTATTAGGTTGTCAAAGAATTTATCTGCAGATTTACTATACTTTATATTATAACGATATATATATACATTTTTATATTATATTATATACTTATTATATATATATGATATATATCATATATATCTACTATATATATATATACTATACTATACTAAATTATTAATATAATAAATAATAATAAATAATAATAATATAATAAATACATAAAAATAATAAATAATATAAATAATAATATTAATAACTCAATATACTAAATAATAATAAGATTAATCAATAATAATACATAATTAATACAAACAAATTTTAGTATAAATACTAATATAATAATAATAAAAAATAATAACTACTAATAATAATGAATAAATAATATAAATATATAATAAACAAGAACAATAATAATAATGTATGCCTATATATATAATATTATATCTAGTATATATAGTATATTATATATATTATATATTATAGCATATATCAGATATATATATATAATATTATAGATATATATATAATTATCTATATAAATATAGTTATATAAATATTTAAACCATATTGATATATATTATACTAGTATATACATATACTATAATATATATATATATATATACTATAGCTATATTAATATATTTAGTATATATAATATATTCAATATATATTAATATACCGTATAAGATATATACTCACACACACATATATATGTTATCATTATTATTAATTGTCATATGTTAATGTATTGGGCATATATGTAATAAGTATATTCTACATTATAGTAGATATAGTTAAATTGCCTAACTACTCATAATACACACTACTTACATGTATCCTATATAAATAGTTTATAGTATTATTTAATTGAGTGAGTTTAGTTATTAAGAAAATAGGTATGTAGATACTAATATATTATCATATATTTAGCAATTTTCTACTACTCCTAGTTATACTTACTATTACATATATCATTTACTATATATATATAGTATCATATATATACTATATTATATACTATATACTTATACTGTGCCCCAATGTAGACTCAGCACCCCTAATATACTATATATTTATTATTAATTTAATTCTATTCTATATATATATACCCGCTATATAATATACAACTACTATATATATAATGTATATATGTATTATATTTTATCTATCACTATTATATTATATATTAATATATCTAATATATTATATATAATCATTATATTATATACGTATATACTACCATATATACTGGTGAGCAATCAGTATACTTTATATCTTAATATTTATGTTAAATAATAGCGGTTGATTAGTACAAACAAGTGGCTAGAAGACCTCACGAAGGAATGTAAGGTACCACCAGGTTCCGAACCTGGCTACGGAGGCTAAAGAATGTGAGCCTATTCTCTTGCTTTTTCTGTCACGGAACCGGATGAAGCCCGAGTACAAAATATGGATTAGGGTCTGGGATGGCGAAGGCATGGCTACTAAGAAAAGACTAAAAATTATACTATTTATATATAAACCTGTTTTATATACTTACTATTAGTACTATAACGTATATAACGCGGCATGTAATAAATACTCGTATATAGTTAGTTAATATATATATATATACTATCACTCCACATATATAATATATACAATGTATTATAATATATAGTATAATTATAATAAATATATATCTACTACAGTAGTATTATACTAGATCAATAATAATATATCTCTTAATATAATTTATATAATTACTTTCTTTTATTATATTTTTACTAAATAATATTTTAATTAAGTAGTTTGTATACCAAATATTAGGTGATTTTTAATTTTTATAGTATAAAATTTGAGGATAATTAATTATTAATATATATGTGCTTAAGGATTATTAAGATATATAAATACTTTATATGAAATAAAGAACTAACCTAACCCTTCTAAAACTCAAATATATTGACATCCAATATAATAACTGACCTCATAAACTGGTCTTTACCCACTCTAACTTAATAACTAATCCAACTTAAGATAACTCAACTTAATAATAATTTGGAACCAGTAAAAAGTACTAATATAAAAACTTTAAGACTTAAATTATTTCAGAAGAGTTATGATAAAGGTACCAAATAAGTCATTAGATCGTCATTTGATTTGTATCCCTATTCTATTTATTATAGATAAAATATTAAGCTCACCGACCTACAGAAATCGACTTCCCCGATAGGAATATATCTTAATGAACCCTTAATAACTCAGATCACCTTCCAAGCGTCAAAATATAGATCGACCTTACATTGAAATTCCAATCATGTCCGCGAATTGACTTGAATTTTTTCCCTGTTACCGAATAACGCGATCTCACATTACCTCTAATTTTAACGAGTCTCTCTCTTGTACCAAAAAAACCATAGTACTTAGGGTATCACCTCAAATCATGTAAGTCAAACGTATGATACCTAAATTCGGTAACGACTCTTTATAACTTACGACTATTATAATAAATTTCCAAATCAAATAATAAAATTTGGTGCTAGGCAAAAGCTTAATAATAATATTATATTTAATACTTAAATTTCTTGATTTCCCCTGTTCCAAACGCCTATCATCGTTAATTGCATACAGTATCTCATATGATCTGGCCTTTATCTCTCTCGTATCATCGAAGCGTAAAAACCCTATCCTTCTCCCACAAATGAGACACGTCTCATCAGCTGGAGATCTAGGCGTATCTAAGCGACTCTGCTCACAATCATCTCTCATATTGACCGACATCTCGTACGGTACTTTACCGTCTTTCTCT
>JABUQX010129179.1:25000-41187 GCA_015478945.1 Trachelipus rathkii | reverse complement strand
GGCTAAGTATTCTCAGTTCACCTTTATAAATGTTCTTTTCAGTTCTAGTGTCTTGGGCTAACGCTTTGCGGGTCTCTATAAGCCCTGCTAGTTTGGTCAATTTTCTTCAATAAGGCACTACCAATAATGACGAACCTTTCAAAAAAAATTACTGTTTAGATTTTTTACGGAACACAACAGCAACATTCCTTGATATATATTTTATATATTTCAAGTATCTGCTAACTATAATAGCAACATCTTTTATTTCGTAATGATTGATAAATAATTTACCAAAAATCATTTATGTTTCGAAAAAAAGGCATTTTTTAAGGTTAGGAGCCGCAATCTATATATAGTGTATATTATGTATAAATTTTATGTATACATAACTGGATTAAAGTTTCCTTATTTTTAAAGATTCTAAACCAAATTTAAGAGTTCATGTTATTTTTAAAAAAAATCTCTTCTCTCGTCTCCTCCTCTCTCTCATATATATACATTTATATATATAATATATACTATATACTATATATAATTTTATATATATAAAAAAGATACAATAATATTTAAAATCATTTGTATCTCATTATTGATACAAATATATATATACTATATATATATATATATATATATAATATATTATATATATATATAATATATATATAGATATATATACTAAATTATATAATATATATATAATATATATATATATATATATAATATATATTGTAATATACAATTATATTTCTTTGTTTATAAATATTTTTATTTAATTCTTTTACTTTCTTATTAGATCTCCATTTGCAATTTTTTCCAAATTCTATCTTTTAACTTTTTTTAGTTGCTGGGTGTAAAATGTTGCTTTCATTTCTCTCACTATTATAGGATAAGGATTACAAAAGTATGTTCCTTAGATCGGAATTGTGCTTTGGGATCCAATTGTTCATTGCCTCGTAAATTTTAAAATTTAAAAGTAATAAAAATTAAACTCCAAATACTTCAATATAAACCCAAAATGACCCAAAAAATAATTCGTTTGATCTACGCCACTAACTTGTCGTCCACTACAGACCACATATATATATTATATATTACTATACATACATATACATATAATATAATATATATATATATATAATATATATATATATATAATATATATATATATATTATATATATATATTAATATAGATACTATATATAAAGTACAAGAGAGCTATTGAAAGCATAAGTTAAAATCATGCAATTGTGTTAATATATTCTTGAAATGCAATGACTGTTGACTGAAAATGCGTATGGCATCTGTCGTTTGAATGAGCATAGAGCATTTCTCTAAAGTCACTTGTAGCCAAAATTAAATTACAAATAATAATTGCAGAATATAATAAGTGTGCTTTTATAGATAAATGTTGTAATTTTTTCTGCTTCAAATTTGCACATGGCATGACTCTGTGATCCGCAGGCTTCAGCGACCCGTACTGCATGATGGGCATAATAGTGCCCGACACGAAACAACAACTACAACAACAACAACAACTACAACCTCCTCGATCTCCTCCTCGATCTCCTTCTCCATCTCCAACGGCCCTCAGTCAGGGCTTCTCATCAACCACGGGTCATCACACACTTTCAGCTACGGCGTCATTTATAGCTGCCGCCTCAGCCTTCGCCGGGCCCTTATCACCAGGTCACCAGAGCAACCATTCAGACAGTGAGTCCCACTAAAGCAATAATGGTTATCCCCAGCCGAGCCAGACCTCGTTTCCTTTTCCCTTGCTATTATTAATTATTATTATTATTATTATTATTATTATTATTATTATTATTATTATTATTATTATTATTATTATTATTATTATTATTATTATTATTATTATTATTATTATATTATTATTATTATATTTATATTATTTTATTATATTATTAATTATCTATTATTATTATATTGAGTTAAATGGGACCGCCACTATTTTTCATTTTTCTCTCCCCCCAACAAAGTAGATATTTATTCAACCTTTAACTGTTAGCAATGAGCATTTAGAATACTGTACTTGATTAATATGCGAAGAGAAACTCGACCATAATTTTTAAAATGATAAAAGTTTCTTCGGTATATATTATTTCAACTCCTTATACGAAATGCATTTTCAATATCGCATTTTTTAACATGTAAAATAAAATATTTTAAAATATATTCTCATATCTAAAACTAATTCAATAGTATCTTTTACATGTTCATGTTAAAATTTTACTGTTTTATATGTAAAATTCGGGTTAGTGAAAAATTTTTATGATGTTCACCGGTATTAATGTTTTTTTATTTTTTATAAACTTTTTCTTTTTTTTCGTAAAGTTTAAAAAATATTTTCTTTATTAAATAAGTTTATGTAAAATATATATATATATATATGATATATTCTATATATATTATATATACATATAAAAATTTTATGATGTTCACCGGTATTAATGTTTTTTATTTTTTAAACTTTTTTCTTGTTTTACGTAAAGTTTAAAAAATATTTTCTTTTTATTAAAATAACTTTGTTAAATATATATTGTCAGTATGATGAGAGAGGTTCGTCGGATGTGGCAAATTGATTCGAGATGTTATTCGAATCATTTGCTTATCTCTTTAGAGATAAGAAAAGTTATGAACAAATAAATCCATAATTTTTTTTGCATGCAATAAGCCCTTCTTTTTTTTCCATTAATGTCTATTTTTGTGTATTTTATTATTGATACACGTTTCCTAATTCATGTTTTTCTTAAATGTTTTCCATTAATGTGTGTTTTATTATTGATATACGTTTCTTAATTCATGTATTTTTTTTAAATGTTTTCGTTAAAAATTAAGTGTTTTACATTTATGCTCTCATCTTTCTATATACTTTGAACATGCGGAAAAAAAAATAAAAATATGTTGAATAAAAAAATTTAGAATATAAAACATCGGATTCAAAATATTAATCGTTATAAAATTCTGAGAAGGATTACTTATTCCTTTTAAAGTATAATCGTTGGAATAATAATAATAATAATAATAATAATAATAATAATAATAATAATAATAATAATAATAATAATAATAATAATAATAATAATAATAATAATAATAATAATAATAATAATAATAATAATAATAAAAATAATAATAATAATAATAATAATGTAAATAAAAATAATAATAAAAAAAAAATAAATAATAATAATAATAATAATAATAATAATAATAATAATAATAATAATAAAAATAAAAATAAAAATAAAAATAAAAATAAAAATAAAAATAAAAATAAAAATAAAAATAAAAATAGAAACAAAAATAAAAATAAAAATAAAACTTCAGTACTGAAAAACTGTGTTTTTCACAGATTATATTTCTGAGTATAAGTTTTGTTAGCTTTTTATTTTTATTATTTTTTATTTATCGTTTTTTTAAGCTTCCATTCTTGAGGAAAAAAGTGAGGGGTGGGGAGGGCCTTTTAACCCCAACCATTCCTTTATCTTAATCCCTTTAGTTTATTCCATTTAACTATTTACATATCACTCCAATATTATGATTTGGCATCTTTGTGTAGTATGAACTCACTATTAATTTTTTAAATTTTACGTAAGAATTTTAGATATAGGTGTATATATAATATATATATATATATAAATATATATATAAATATATATATATATATTATATATATATAATATATATTTATCAATATATATATATATATAATATATATATAATAATAATAAAATAATAAAATAATATAATAATAAAAAGAGAGAGTAAAATAATCTAATATTGATGACAATTTCAAACAATATTTAAAAAGTTCTTTCATGATTAGCTCTTTCTAACAGCAAAAGGGTGATAACTTTCTCCGTTTTTATTGTATAGCTATGTTGAGCACTCATTAAAGCCAATATTTGGTTGTTTCCCTCTCTCCGTAGAATTGAAAAACGTAGTGTTTGAGCTTTTTCAAATTTAGAGAAAATTTCTTTTTGGGAGTATATGTTTTGAGTGAGGTAATGGATGATAAAATTCTTAACAATTCAAATGTGACTGTACAGATTCAAATATATGATTTACAAATTTTATAGTCATGCGATGGAACTGACGCTGATTTTACAAAGATGAGTAAGTATCGGATTCTATGGCCTGACGAACTTGCTCTACACTAATTTGAATTCAGATTTTACGGGAATTCTCATTTTACGGTAATTCTCATTTTACGATGATTCTCACATGGAGGCGATTCTCATTTCTTCTTAATAGCATCACCGAAGTTCTTGCTGCCTACTTACTCAAATATATGAAAATGTTCACGATTTTGCTCGAAAAATCTTTCAAAACAAACTTCCACATTTTCAATTTGGTAAAGAAGCAGTTGCAGTCCACTACTTATGGAGACTGGTGATGGAAAGAGTGAAGGAGAATAAAAATTTAGTACAAAATTTGATTCATTACAGGATTACCAGATCTACATTTCTTCGGACATAAGGTTTAATATTCTTGATCCATTCAAGTTCCTCTGAGAGCTTCAGTCCCATTTTTTTACATTTCCCTAGTATTAAAAACATCCAATAAAACATTAAAGACCAACCTTGTTTTGCCTATTTGTGAGAATTTGTCCATTTTGTGTCGGGAATATCTTTATAATATTTTTATATTTAAATAGTAGTCCCCCCTTGACAACTAAAATAGTATTAGTATTAGCTGTGCCATAAAGTCTCTAATGTGCTGGAGAAATAGGACGGAGTGAACAGTAAATTAATTTTGTAGTAAAAGAGATATGATTATTGCGAATCTGTACCACTTTACCTTTCTCATGCTTCACCACCATCAATTTTTCCACCGGATACACTCTTTATTTCAGCGTTCGTAGTATTGCCGCTTCTAGAATTTCTCCTATAATAATTTCAAATATTAACCAAGAGATCTTCACGGACCAACAAACATGTTTCCTCATTTGTATACTCTTTAATTGCTTTGATAATTAATAGATTTATTATTATTATATTATTATTATTATCTATTATTATTATTATTTATTATTATTATTATATTATTTATTATTTTTAAGAAAACTTAATAATAATATTTAGACTATATTTTGAATTTTCCCTCATTTGGATTGTCCCTTCTCATTTAGTATTGAGTATTAGTGAGACGAAACGTGGATAGAGAGAAGTGTATAGCATGATATTTCTATTAAACTTGAAATTTTTTATTAAAGAATTTTCCTTTTATTAAATATGAAATATTGTATTGATCTAAACATGAATTTTCTAGCATTAAATACATACTGTATGGTATAATTGCATAGATTCAGTAGAAAGGTGGTATTAATTAATTATGGCAATGTTAATAATAATTTGACTCTCGTTCTCATTATTAAATTAACAATTTATGTAATTTTAAGTTAATTTTGATACCTAAATTATAAAATATTAATTAAATAATTATTAATCACTTGTCATATGACGCAATATTATGTGTTTTTATTATGTGTTATCTACAATGAGTGATATATTAACTCCAGAGGTCTAATAATATGTGGAAATTTGCTCATTTTATAATTAATTCCTTCCACTTATATCCACTCTATTATTAATCTTTCGTTCACGTTCCTATTTGTTTTATTTTAGTTAACTAATTCGTTTATAACATGTCCTCCCGGTAAACAACACAGATCATCACTCAACCACAGAATTAACATTAAGTATGTATTTAAGTAATTATAGAAGTATTAAATTAATATTAAAATAAATAAAAGACATCATGCAGCATTAGAAATTGGAAAAATTATATTGATCGCTGTAAATAACATAATTTACCGGGGGGGTGTCTACGGGCACTTATACTATATATATATAATATAATATCCGATACTGTACATATAGCGCTTAAATGCTGTCATAATTGGTCCATATAGATGGAATAAATAAAATTGTCTTTTTATTTGTCAAAGGACCAATAACTCAGAACATAAATTCTTCATATTACTAGTTAAACTAGACAATATGTATATATTATCTCGACTCTAAATAAGCGTCAGATACAGTTTGTTTTAATTATCTTTCCTTGCTCAAATATTATATAATACATAGGATTTTAAAAACGTCTTTATAAACTTTTCCAATTACTCATCTAGAGAGAATTAAAAATTAATTATTATTAATTTGATTTATTAAATATGTTTTTCCTTAAAAACTTTAAGTAATTTTCCAAAAAAATATCGATAAAATATGATTTTAAAAATATTTAATATTAGTATTTTAAATTAATAATTATATTTTATAATTAATGAATTAATTTGATATATTAAATTATAATTAGATATATATTAACACTTGTCGATATTTATTATTATTATTATTTCCGAGTAAATGTATATAATTATTATTTAATTTTATGTATTATTATAAACTGACGAATATATTATTTAATTAGATATATTTAATTTATAAATTAGTTATAGTATTATACTATTTTATGTTAACTTATTACTTAATGTATTATTTATTAATATATTTATAATAATAATAGGAGTGACATTAAGTATATGTAGATCTATTATCGGTCGAACCAAACCACACAAAACAGCAGATCCGAACTCTTGCATTATGGCACGTCTAGTCTAGACGGTGAGCGCGCGGTATGATATCCATCATGTTGATGTCAATTCGTGAAATCATTATTGACAATTTACGCGTTGACCCGTGTACGGCATTGTTAAGTGCCCCCTATTGCATCTCCTCCTTTGCATGAATTGGAGGCTTCATTTACAGCATGTCGTTTTTTCATATTCAATTAAAATAATAGTTAATAAATAATAATAAATAATAATAATAAATAATTTAATAATATAATAATAATACAATAGATAATAATAATGAGGCTGACATTATAAAATAACAATATATAGAGGGAGGTTGAATAATCATACTAGGTCAGGAAAAATATTTCCACACCGATCAAAATAATAATTAATAATTAGCATTAATAATATAACTATTATAACACGTTAATTATTATTATTATTATTATTATTATATATATATTAATTGATTAATTATTATTGATATAACTTATTACTTATTACTATATATATATAATTAATTTTATTAATGGTGGGCTTACCGCGTATAATTATATGTATTAATTTGAATTAATTAATTATATCATATCCATCAATGAATATTATTATTTATATTATTACTTATTATTGATGAAAACCTTAATGTTAAAAATATTCCTAGATTTGTATATCATTTAAGAGTGTTGAGTGTGTATGTCAGAACTAAACCCCGTACTGGTAGTCACTGGTATATTAGCCCTAGTTACCTAGAGGTGCTATTGAAAGTGAAAAAGTCGAGGTCATCGGTTTGCTTTCTTCATTTTATCATAACATAAAATATAGGGAAACTTACCCTGGACGATGTTTTCAGATCTTTTCGTTTATATTTTCTAAATGTGATTTAGACAATTTTTCCCCTTTGTTGAGGTCATATAATAGATAGTTTTTAAGACCTCGATGGGGTACGCCAGAAATGTGGTAGAGCTGAAAAATTAAATAAAGAAGTTTATTGATATGCGTTAATTTATCCATGCGATCATGCCTTTTCTTTTCTTCATGCTATTTATAATCTTTGCTACGATAATCAATTATTTTTTTAATCTTTATCGAAATCTGTTATCCTCGCACGCTGCAGTTATAGTACCAGCTCTTCGAATATCATTGTAGTTATAGAGAAATCTAAAATCTTTATTTAAAGTTAACAATAATACTTTCCATAAGGTTTGATTGCACGTTAGTGAGGGTGATGTATAAAGTTTCAAATTGATTAAGTGATATAGTTCTTAGCACATGGCACGATGACCTTTGGTTTTGCTCTTATAACCAATTCTCATCAGTCAGTGATTTGTGCGCAGAATGCGTCTTAAAGGTAGAAACTTTGTCCAAGTTACCAATGTACAAATTGCATCGGTGGAGCTCCGCATCAGATTACATGTTTGCTGATGATTTTGAGTATCCATACTAGTGATCGCCCAATGGCGTAGTGTGTAAATGGTATATTACATTCCCGCTTTTAAACATTGACTGTTAATGCGCCTGAAATAGAAATGATACCATTTCCGAAGTCCAAGGTTTCGTCCTCGCCTAAGAGTCCATATTTGTTTCCAGCTGCAATCAGTACGAGGAAATTTTTTTTTTATAATCAATTTATAAATAAAAAACGTTTACATACTCCACTTAAAATAGCGTGTAACGTATAGTTATATTTAGGAAAATGTCGATATAGCTTTTAAATCTTGCATTCTCGAGGCATAAGTGCAATGATTGAATGTTGTTCGATGAGATGACTAGAACCTTAACTGTTAACTTCATTAAAAAGACGATTGTGGGAAACACTTGTGTGTTAGAGTCCCCCAGAGAGATTTGGATAGTGGATCTCTGGTTTTTGGATTTTTTATGCTCCAAGAATTGAGTGTATATGTGTTCATTGAGACTTATTTAGGCTCGTAGAGAGCTTATGCTCCTTGTTATTATCTTATGAGATCTATAATGCCTATATATCGATAATGCTATTGTTTATAATATAGACCTGCGCACTGCCCTGCTTCCGTGACGCGAAAAATAATAAAAAGAAAAAATGATAACATACGAAAACAATAATTAAATAAAAAAATAATAAAAAAAAGATAAACAATAAGATACAAAATAAAATAAATATAAACAGATATAAAAATGATAATATATAATACATATCAAAGATATAATGATATAAATAATAACAAATAAAATAAAATAATAAAATATAAACAAAATAAATAAAAACAGTAATAAAAATAAAGTTAAAATAAAACTATCAAGAGAAATCAAGAGGAAAACGAATATAAAAAAAATAAAATAATAAATAATATAATATATAATACAACAAGATAAGAGACGAATGAAAATATCTACTAATTGAAAATATGTATTTTACGTAAACTTAGTTAGTACAAATCTATTTAGCTAGATTTTTTAAAGTGGATACGTCATATAAGAATTACATAGCCCGTGTATCGAGGTACCGCATTTGCCCGCGTTGATGATTCTCCCTGCAACTCCTTTGTAGTCTATATGGACTAATGATACATAACTGTAGAAAACTTTGTTTCAACAAATGTTAAGTGTACATATTCCTCAATTCACATTCCACTAGTTTGTCAATACTCTTAGGTTTGAAAGAAAGATATAAAATAATATATTACATTATATTATTTTATTTTCATAATTCTTAAATTTTCCTATATTTCCTCTTTTTATATAAACTAACATTTTTAATTTCAATCTAATCAGACACCGACGTAGTATATTGAGCTTTTAGAAAGATTAAAGGGTGATTGCCAGTTTTAGTTTTGTTGGGTTGGGTTTACCTAAGTTTATATTTTTACTAACCCTCTTTTTATATTTTTACTAATAAACGAGATGTGTTAAACAAAAACTCTTTGCTATTAACGTCGAGTTGTGGTCTGCCATCTTTCAGTCATACCAACAAAAACTAAACTGATGAGAGTTATGTTGTCCTTAACCTATATATCCATGTATATTGTAAGAGGCTAATTTGATTTCCAGTTTTATATAATTCTGTCGGGTTTGTTATGGTAATGATTTGCAGCAAGACTACAAAGACTATCTTATCTCAACATAAAAATGTTTACATTGTTAAATGTCATTTTCTTTAACTCACAAGTTGAGCGTCCTTCATCGTGTCGTTTGCCCGAGTCACCCGCTGGATAAAAATAGTGAGCAGAATATTTGTAAATCCGTCATACACCATGCTCAATTTAAGCTCACACGTACGAATGCATACATGGTTATAGCTTCATTGAGCGCTCTGAAGATATGATGGGCTTTGCGACACTAGTATCAGTGTACTCCTTTTCTGATTTGAGAACAGAATCTAGCGTCTTCCACGTATTCTCTAAGAACTACTTTCACCTTTCCTGGAGCAAAGGAAAGAATTCTTAAAACTTGCAATATGTAAACATATGACAGAAATTAATAATCAATGAGTATAATAGATTGAAAATACAATTTAATGAAGATTAATTTTCTACCTTATCTCTTTTTTTTCGGCAATTAACGATCAACTGGATGGCGAAATTGTTTACAGAGTTAATATAGTAATGCACATAAAACTTTTTCAATTCATAAATTTCACGATAATTTGTCGTAATCTAATCTCTTTATTAAACACATTCTTTGTGAGCATGGCGAAAAGATTGAGCTTAAGATCTGCCAGATTTTTTGCCTCAATCATTACTCGATTTAAAAGGAAAAAATATCAGATATTAAGCAAATTATGGACCTCACCTCCAAAACAGGCGCGTGGAGAGTATATATCGTCAAGAATATTAATCCTTTTCCATATTTATTAGAGATGCGACGTATGTCTTCAAGCATGAGCAATAGATAGTTCTCTCTCGTTGCTAATTCGTTCGAACGACTCTAGAGTCTGCCCAGCAGAAAGCCTAAGTACCATTACCCACTTCGCAACGCTGACGTTAGAACGCGCGCAGGTCCCCTCAACATACCTTTAATTAAATTTTTGCGAGAGACTTTTCTATCTAGGATTTAAGCACTCGAACTTTATTTACACCACATACTATAATGCAGCTCAATTCATCTGATGGCTAGCGTCCCTATTGGCAGCCGCCTCCAAATAAACCTTCAGTGAGTGTCGCCGAATGTATATCATCAGCTCTCTCCCAGAACATGTAGGTCAGATATACGTTCTCCTCCCTTGTGAGTAGGTCGATGATGTCGTTAGGTGGCGATACTATAGTGATTCAAGTGTGTCCCCAGATGAGGGTGGGACGCATGTTGAGTTACTGATATAAATAATAATATATATATTTATTTAGCTCTTAATATAAGTAGATATCTTTATCTTCGGTTATTTAATTGATCTATATATCAGAAATTATCATGCACGTCATAACTCAAATATTAAAATTATTTTTATTATTTTAATATATATATATAATTATATAATATACTTTTTTTATTATAGCATAATAAGTATTTATATATTACTAATTAATATTTGATTATGAATATTTTTATTAATATGAATATTATTTTCTATATTATAAATTAATTCATTATTATTTTAATAATAAACATAATTAATATATATTTAACATAATAAGGTCATAATAAGAGACACCGACTAGAGAAATCTAGAAAATTATCGATACTCAGCAAAGACAAAATATTATGCTAGATGTATTCAGTATGTTAATAATTACTATTATACTTTTATTCACTTATAATATTGTGACTATTATAGACTACTAAGTTATAGTAGATAGCACGAGATAGTATAACATATGGAAGTCTTAGTGTTGTATACGTATTTTATAAAAAAATTATCTACTATGCAAATTAGAATAAACAAGATCATCGCGATATAAGGAAAAATCTCAACATGCAATCCTGAAGTATATACTCCGTCTCTTGATTTGGATTTTTCTTATTAGATACTGATATCGGACTCCCTCATTAACTATTAGGGTTAAAATAAACAAAATAGAGTGGCATATCAAATAGTTAATTAAATTTAAAGTACGTGCAAGAATGTTTAAATAAAAGTTGGTTAATACATATTGCACAATTTATACAAAGACAAAACACTCCGAAGTCAACAGACTCTCGTACGTGACGTATATACTACAATCATCTTTTTTTATTAAATAAATGCAACGTTAACGAAAGGAACAAAAGGAAGTAATAAACGTGTACGTTCGAAAATCAATTTTGCTTTAGCGCTGTATATCATCGGTAACACATACAAAAACTGTTTTAAAGCTAATGAAACAAAATTCAAACCTACTTTGCTTCAAGCATTTTTATTTCTGCTGTTTTGACAATTAATTGTTTGTTTTATCCTTCAGATATTCAGTGCATAGATTTCACTGTTCATAAAGACTTATAATCATGCCCTTCGCCGCTAGCAAATAAATTGACATTCAATACTTGTAGTTGGATACCTGTATTATAAGAATGTATACTTTTACTTTGATGGATATCAGTAGTCTCCTATAAAGTCAATAATTATTCTGTATATCATAACGTAAATTTGGGTAGAAATATAGAAGTATAGGCACTGTATTCTAATAAAAGAAGAAATGAGAACTATACCGTACCAACTAATACTATCCAAAGATGTTCAGTAGATACCATCAACAACAATCAATTTTTAAAAGTCTTATGATAAGGGTTACATAAAGTCTTACTTCAAGTGGTACTGCGGAATAAAATTGTATGAGAGATATAAATATGTACCATATACTACAAGTAAAAATTATCCTGTGATCCAAAAAAATATAAATTGATCATATATAGTCAGTACTACTTGTAGAGTGCGGTTGAGGAAACCCGTCAAGATAAGAAAATCTATCCTATAATAGCGTTATAAAGTCATGTACTTTTGATATATAGAAACCGGTGTCCGCGTTTTATAATAGTTTAATATAATTGATGATCTGAGTAGAGAGAAGACCCCAAGGATAGTATTGCATCTTCACCGGGCATTCTTACTCACTCGTTACGATACGTCCTCTGTCATAAGTATGATGAAGAATTGCATATGCATATCATACGTTATACATAAATTCCGCAGACAATGACTCATTGTGCGATTAATTTGTGAGTTGCAAAATAAAATTTGCGTTCTATATATGAGTGAAAGCAATATGATACGTCGCATTAAATCAAGATAAAGCCCTCCCGAATTGTCACTTTGATTTACTATTTAAAAAGAATTTCTATCTCCCCACGATTGGATAAGCCTTTTTAAAGTAAAATTAGTTAACTATTTAATTTGATTTTGCAATATAGGGTACGATATCGTGAAGAATAATTTTTAGTGAAGACCTTGATATTTCATAAAATCGTACAATCATCAAAGGAATATTTCAGAGTGAAACTAAAATGTCAGAGATATCTAGCAGAAATGTGGCTGTTAAATCTTCCGAGTCTAAACTGTCAAAAATTAATCCGAAGTTCTCCTTCTGAATGATATACAATCATGTATGCCCAGGTGGATAAGAGATGGCTGTCTGGAAAAACTAACCTTCGATTCAACTTCCCATACTCTAATGTATATATAACACAGTAGTACAATCAAGTAATAGTGTAAGATTATAGTTATACTTTTAACAAAAATACTCCCGGGCGAAATGACTCTGAACAGCTTTCAAAAATGAGTTAGCTAAACTAATGAAACGATTTACTCAAACCCTTTCGAAGAAGAATCTTTTACGAATTGCTGTCGAACTATCGTGAACTTCCTCGAACTAAGAAGAAATTTGTATTGAAGAGTTTATCTCATTCAGTGGAACCAAATTGATGTTCTATAGCGTCAGAAGACAAAAGGAATATTCAATCAATATTGTTAATAATTAAGGTTGTTAAAATATTGTCTTAACTGCAATTCTATCCGTTAAAACATTGATCACCAATGGAAGAAAGCGTTCAATATATGATTTGCTCGCGCCAACAAGCGATGATAGTATCGTCAGTACACCGTAGTCCTCATATGAAGTCTAGACGAGAGTGTTTGATTATCCCGGTCGAATGTTCAATAGCCCATCTGGAACTTGATACACATGAGCACTTAAAATTGGCACCATCTACTAAATAAGAAAAGCCCAATTTGACATGACACAGCAATAGAGTTCCATACAGCTTAATATTTTATAACGTCTATAACTCTTTCCGTTAATATTAGACTTATTAACCTCACTATAATTTCATCGCCATCCACATCTGTCATGTAGTGGCGGAGGGAAAGTACACTTAAGACTGCGAGACTATAAGTCTATTTAAGTTGGCTTTGAGTTTGTGATGTAGTCGATGACTACTATTTGAGTACATTGGATCTGATAACATCCCGTTATTCAGTACAATAGTGAATATAAAAATTTCAAATCTCCTCTTTAACACAACCGACCGTATCTTCGACAGCTTATGCACACAAATTGAAGAGAATTTTTGAGCGTTTATTAACTGCATACCGCATGCTGACGATGCGCTCTCAACATGGTAACTGTTTGAAATCGCTTCTCAATATTCTTACGCGCATACTGTACCTACCTAGACTTTCTTAATCATGTGAATAAGAAACTTGCATGATAATTTAAGAAAATAAAAAAGGGTTTGACGAGATTGCGTAGTGCATAATTCAGAAATTAATTACTCAAAGGAATACTTCAGAGATATTGTCTGTGAAAAAATCTTTGCAGGGAAATAATTTAAAATCTTATTAAATCGAAGGCGCAATGTTATAACTTCTTCAGTATATCAAAATACCCTCTTTTACAAAGACAGCTTAGCTAGGAAAGATTTTCTGCGGTTTCCAAGTCTACAAGTTATACATAAAACAGAGTGGATTTAAAATATTAATTTTGGATACAAAAATATAATAGTCAATTGCTCTCACTTGGACACTGAAAGAAGACTTTCATCTACAAGCATTTAAGAAGCTTATGTGAACTTCTGAAAGTACCTGGACTTGCTTGGAGTACGTAAGTCCATTCTTCTTCATGCCACTGCTTCTTCGTCTAGTTTTCACCAAAATTTAACGTGAAGAAATTAATTGGACATTATAAAATGATAATCAAAGCCTAAGACCAAATACATTTTCTTAAATCCACCCATTTGTATCATGCCAGACCATTTTTTGCGCCCCGCCCCAAAATTATGTGCGAAAACAATTATCCTCAAAAACTTTGGCGACGAATTGGGCACAGATTATCTTTACGTTCCCTTTACTCCCCTTTTCCATCCTAGTCATCCTTAGAAAGAGTACAAAGAATTTGCGATTTTTAATTTCCACGACATATGCTACCATATCTTACAACAGACGAAAATAAACTGAACAATTAGTCAAAGCAGGGCCATTAACGACATGAAACCGACTGACAACATCGCAGGCCTAATATTGGAACCTTTGCAACTCTCCCATTCAAGACACCTAAGGCAGCCATTAAGTGTTAAAAAGTAAGTAAATTACACAGGTACTCGTAATTCATTTTTATGCAAATTTTCTAAATCAATTGATTTATTGCCTTTTTTTAAATATAATATACGAATCTTTATTACTATGTAAGTGCAGACAATTAATTATTTGAAGGTTTTAAAACTTTTCAAAGTACAAACGTAAACAAACTAATACAAATGCAAGCCATATATAGTTGTTAAATCTTAATTAAAATTTACGCCCGGTATATTTATGACTATAATGGCCCCCTATCAGAATCCAACGATAATATTAATCATAATCTCAGGGCGTAGCAACGCGTCCGTATCAAAATAATACATTCCCCTTATACGCAAATATTAAACATGTGCCCGCCTCGAGTCAATATAATATGTTATTCCCTCCACCCTGACTACCATTCATATTATACCGTTACTATATAAATATATTATCATATATAAACAAATTGCATACGTCTTCCTCCATGAAGGGAAAATGGGGCGATGGTTAAGTACCAGGTTAGCTCCTGCTGAATTGTGGGCCAAGTATAGCACAAGAAAAAATGCGAGTTGAAAGGTATATCCACTGTTCTATAGAAAGCTAGCTAATGTAATGTATTATCCTTTATGTACCCTTCTTCATCTTCATGGTCTTTCAGAACAGAGTGAAAAGGTGGTGATGTAGGGCGACAGAGCATCGGAAGAGCGCTACTGCAAATGCTCTATTTAAATGAAAAGACTTTTCCTATTGAATAGATCGCTGGCAGTTGGGAAAAATTGTTTTATTTATGAATATTTGGAATAAGCGTTGTCATGTGGAGAAGAGTGTTCAGGGAGGTCAGAGGAAATCCTGTTCTAAATAAAAACCAGATGCTGAAAATAATATATATATATATATATATATATATATATATATATATATATATAGCATATATATATATATATATATATATATATATATATATATATATATATATATATATATATATCTCTTCTACTTGCTATATATATATATATATATTGATAAATAACTGCATTAACCGCAGTGTCAATAGGTAATGATAAAAATATCCCTTTCTGAGCTACTTTCACACTGCTGGGATTGAACCTAGGCCCTAGCAGATGAACGCTTATGTGTTTGACCACTACGCCACGATGGACTAAAAG
>JABUQX010129179.1:5000-12500 GCA_015478945.1 Trachelipus rathkii | reverse complement strand
AAATTTTCATTCAAAATTTTCTCCCAAAATTTTCCTCCAAAATCTTCATCCATAATCTTGGTCCAAGTCTCTTTATTCAAAATCTTCATCCGGATTCTTCATCCAAAAACTTCATCCAAAATATTCGTCCAAAATATTCATGGATGGCACCGATGCTCGAAAGCCGTAAAATTTTGATCAATTAATCAAAGCCTTATAAAAGGCTTTCGTGAACTTGTCATTTATTAATAGTTTAAATGGGTTATTATTACTATTATAGACGTTATTATATTGCTCCTTTCGTGGGCGTAGCAATAGAAAATTTTATGTTTGTGCAAATTTTCCGGAGGGGGTTTGAAATTTTTCGGGGGAACGTTAATGTTTATCCGGAGGGGGTTGAAATTTTTCGGGGGAACGTTAATTAATTTTTACGTAAAATCAGAAAAAGATTAAAAATTTTCTAAAGCTTATTTTTAAAATTTTTAAATGTTTATAGAATTTAAAATTTCAATATACTTTTCTTTTGGGGGAGGGGTTAAACTTCTATTAAATAGTTCATTAAAATTTTACTTTGGGGGATAGGGGTTCAAAACTCCAGTTTAAAATTTGTGGAATAATTTTTAGGGAGGAATTAGGCCCCATTTAAGGGTTAGAGAAGGGATAGAGACATCTATTAAAAAGCTTGGCTGCGGAGTAAGTAAATTTTTTAGCGGCTTTAACTAGATCTCCGGCTCCGGCTCCGGCTCCGGCTCCGGCTCCGGCTCCGGCTCCGGCTCCGGCTCCGGCTCCAACATCTTAGAAATATACATGTGGCTGTGGCTCAGGCTACGGCATCATTTCTGCCTCCGGACGAATTTATTGTATTGAAAAAATAAATTTTTTTCAGGTTGCGGCTCCTGCTCCATCCCACAAAAACTTTGAGACCCCGCATCTCCAGCTCCCGGCTCCCACTCCGGTTCTGGCACCGCAGCCCTGCTTAAAAAAATTCACGATAATTTCGGGGAAAGAGAGGGATTAGACCCCCCATATTGAAGTTCATGAAAATTTCTGAATGGGGGTTTGACCCCCCTGGTCACCCCACCAACGTCAATGTCCGCTATCAAAATTCTTCAGTATAACGATTTCTTTACTAATTTTCTTTCGCTTTAAAAAAAAAAAAGAAAAAAATTTAAAATCGGATTAAATCCATCCAAATTAATTAAATTTTTTAAAAAATAATAAAAAAAAAAGTAATTTTATTTCATTTTTTTTCTTCTTCTTCTTTAAAATCGGGAAATAATTAAGTCATTTATAAAAAAAGAAAAAGATGATTTTTTGTAATTGTCTGATTGACTCTTTCTAATTCAATTTCTTCCAATTCACTTATTACGTTCAAACAAATTCACATATCCACATGACAACATTTTGTCCAATACTCTTTGAAAACTACATAATCGTACATGATGAATATGTAGCATATACATTGACCTATACACACAACCAGTCAGTTACCTATCTATCTATCTATCTATCTATCTATCTATCTATCTATCTATCTATCTATCTATCTATCTATCTATCTATCTATCTATCTATCTATCTATATATATATATATATATATATATATATATATATATATAAAAAATGGGTATCTACATGTATATAGATATGTTTTATACCATATATAAATTTATATATATATATATATATATATATATATATATATTTTTATAATAATATATATATATATATATATATATATATATATATATATATATATATATATATGTAACACGCATATATATATATATATATATATATATATATATATATATACTCTCTATATATATAATAATATATATAATATATATATATATATATATATATATATATCATATATATGCGAAAAGTAAAGTTGCATATACAGAAACTCTAATGAAATTGAATAGTTTTCGAAGACTTTTTCCTTCCATTAGAGGAAAAGTTACGTAAACACATTACAGAGAGAGAGAGAGAGAGAGAGAGAGAGAGAGAGAGAGAGAGAGAGAGAGAGAGAGAGAGAGAGAGAGAGAGAGAGAGAGAGAGAGAGAGTCCTATGGAATTACTTGTAAATTTCATAGACAAGTTTCATGATAGTTGATATTACTTATAGCAAGCAAGTGAATTTCTTAGTTCATTTAAACAACCATAATAACATTATAGCCTAACCTAACCTAACCTAACCTAACCTAACCTAAAGCTGCGGATCTTAAGCAGGTGAAAAAATTTGTGTTGGAGCCAAAATAGGAGCAAAACATTTTTATGTTGTTATAGCCAGAGCCAGATCCACTGCCAGGGTCAGAGCAAGAGTCAGAGCCGAAGCCAGAGCCGGAGCTAGAGCCGGAGCCGGTGCCGGAGCCGGAGCAAGAGGAAATTTTTTTTCGGCTCCTGAAAAATAAAAGGATTCAGAGTCGAACCCAAAGTTAGACCATAATAATGTTTTAAATAATGGCACCAGAGTCGCGCAAAAAAACTGGAGTCAGAGCCGGATTCAGAGTTGAACCGGCAAAAAAAATTACCAGCAAACAGCCCTGAAATATATATATATATATATATATATATATGTACTACACTGCTGCTAACTGCTAACTTAACCAACCAACAATAACAGCAACCTTAGTATAGCCTTAACAAACAACATATGCTGCTTAATAACAACTTAACATAACCTTAACAATAATAACATAATAATAGCAACTGCTGTATAACCAACTCTTCTATATACTATGTCAATGCAAAGTGAACACACACACACACACACACACATACACACACACACACACACACACACACACACACACACACACACACACACACACACACACACACACACACATACACACACACACACACATTCACGCACATACATGCTCACGCATGCTAAATGGCCTTTGCTCTTCGAATTAAATGTCACAGAGTCTATCTAATTTACAAAGGTTTCAAAAAGACGTATCCACCATCTCTCCTCCCCTCCCCTCTCCTTTAACCTCCCCCCTCCCCCCCTCTCCTCCCTCTCCCACATCCACAGAATTTAGAGGCTAGAATTTCATTCTCTTTCTAATCGATGAGGCTAACGAAATGTGTCATGTGTCTAGTATTCCATTTAAGACCCTAGTCTAACTGTTTTTCTTATGACCTTTTCGACTAGAATTTACTATTTACTATACAGCAACTAGTTACTGTTAATTAGTTACTAGTCTTTAATTTGAAGCGATGCAGGAAAGAAATAAGACTGCTAATAAATCATCTTTGGTTTTTATATATATATATATATATATATATAACTAACTAAAATATAAATATATATATATATATATATATTATATAAATATACTATACTATATATATATATATATACAACAACTTAATATATAATAACTAATAATAATAGTAACAGTATTAATAATAATATATATAACAATAACCCAGCCATGTGTGCCACCGCGCGCTGCTTCCACCAGTACTGCTGCCCAGCTGCTGTGCTGGCACCATATGCAGCAGCCAGCGCCCAGCCTTATGTAACCATGTAGCCAGCAACTTAACATGCTGTATAGCCAATATGGCAGCAATAGCCAACCTTCTGTTTATATTTATATAAGTGAAACTAAAATGGAAATATAAATATATGTTTTGATATATTTGATAAATTTTCTTTCTTTCCCCATCTAATTTTGCACTGAGCACAAATTACCCTCTTCTTGAAAAGAGGGACATGCCCTTGAGTGGTGGCAATGTGTTAAAAAAAATTTTAAATTTTGATGTCATTTTGGTGTAGCAAAGACGAGTCTACCATCAACTTAGTTTAGGTAATGTTTCAGTTAAACTGAACAACAGTGTTAGGTTCAGAAATTTATAGGAAATAAATGGCAACATCCGATTAATACAGGTTGTGATAATAATATGTAATATGTATGTATTAATAATATATGTATATATTAATAATATAACCTTAATAATAATAGCAATAACCAATATAATACTAGCCTAACTATATATATATGTAATATGTAATAATAGCCTTTTTTAATAATAGCAACAACAACAGCAATATGTATGTAACAATAACATGTAGTATATGTACTTAACAGCCAACCAATAACAGCAGTAACTGCTGTAACAATAACATAATAATATATGTAATATATACATATATATATGAAGTAGTAATAGCTAGAATTGCACCAGCCAATAATAATAATAATAATAATATATCTGCTATACCAACAATATATATTTATATATGTAATAATAATGTAATAGTAACAATAACCTTAACCAATATATATATTATCTTTAATAATAATATATACATAATATATGTATAGCCAGTAATATGTATGCTATAACAATATATTATTATGTAATATAATATTAATAATATGTATAATAATATAATAGTAATAATAATAATAGATAATAATAGTATAATAATAATAATATATGTAATATATATATATATATATATATATATAGCAATAATAATAATAATAATATATATATATGCTATATATATAATAATAATATAAACAAATAATACTGTAATAACCAAAATAATAAGCAATGACAATAACAACAATAACAGCCAATAATATGTAACCAACCATAACAACTATAACTCTTTATATATATATAACTACTGCTATATATATATATATATATATAAATATATATATATATATATGGCACATCAATTTAATATTGAAAAATTGATGAAAGGTTACTGATAATGGAAAGGTAAAATACATGTGATAAATAAGATTGAAAGTATATTAAATTAAATTAAATTAAATTAAATTAAATTAAATTAAATTAAATTAAATTAAATTAAATTAAATTAAAAGGAAATGTTAGGAGCGAATTTAGATATAAAACACGTTCAAACCCTTGTCTTATTGAAGCGAGATAATTAATTTGGCAGTAAATACGTCCATTTTCTCATCCTACTGAAACGAAGGAATGAGTTTGGGTAGCAATATGTCTATACCCTTATTCCACTGAAAAGAAGGGCTGAGTTTGGGTAGTAATGTGTTCATACCCTTGTTCCATTGAAACGAAGGACCGAATTTGGGTTGTATTACGTCCATACCATTGTCTCACTGAATTGAAAGTCTGAGTTTGGGTAGCAAACAACTCCATACCCGTCTTACTGAAAACAAAGATTTAATTTGAGTTGTAAATATACGTCCATATTCTTGTCCTACTTAACCGAAGAACTGAGTTTGGGTAGAAATACGTCCATACCCTTGTTCCACTGCAACAAAGGACTGAATTTGGATTGTAATACGTCCATGCCCCTTGTCTTGTTAAAACGAAAGACCGAGTTTGGGTTGTAAACAACTCCATACCTTTGTCCTACTGGAATTATGCTATTAGTAACACGTTGAAAGTTACACTCTCAAAGAAACTTTGACTTTCCACCAAAGCATCTATTTAAAGTTATTAATTTTGACTCCTCCATATAATTATATATATATATATATATATATAAATAGAAAACACTGTTATTCACCTTCTTTCAATGTTCACAACTGAAAATGGTTACTAATTAATGTGAACATGACACCACCAATGTATTATTTGTTGCACATTTCCAGTAGTAGCCAATAATAACCAGCCATGGAGAGGCAGAGAGAGAGAGAGAGAGAGAGGGATCAGAATTCAATTTCGAATCCGACTTGGAGTCTTCTGGAGCCAGAATGGGATATCTGGTTTAAAAATATTGTGATCTTAAATGGTCAGATGCGAAATAGGAATTATTTGATGCTAAATAGTTGGAATCGGATCTGAAATTGCCATTGAGGTCGGAAATAGAGGCGGAATCGGATTATCTTTTTAACCAATTTCACCTTCTTTTAATTCATACACAAACAATGTGAAAAAAAGACTAATTTCTAAAGAATAACTTTAAATAATAATAATAATAATAATAATAATAATAATAATAATAATAATAATAATAATAATAATAAAAAATATAATAAATAATAATAATAATTTAAAGATAAAAAAATAATAATAATAATAATAATAATAATAATAATAATAATAATAATAATAATAATAATAATAATAATAATAATAATAATAATAATAATAATAATAATAATAATAATAATAATAATAACAATAGCAATAACAATAACAATAACAATAACAATAACAATAACAATAATAATAACATTAATAATAATAATAATAATAATAATAATAATAATAATAATAATAATAATAATAATAATAATAATAATAATAATAATAATAATAATAAAGATGAAGGTAAAGATAAAGTAAAAGTTAAAGTTAAAGTTAAAGTTAAAGATAAAGATAAAGATAATAATAATAATAATAATAATAATAATAATAATAATAATAATAATAATAATAATAATAATAATAATAATAATAATAATAATAATAATAATAATAATAATAATAATAATAATAATAATAATAATAATAATAATAATAATAATAATAATAATAATAATAATAATAATAATAATAATAATAATAATAATAATAAGAAACGCCGAATGTCAGGGCATGCCTAACTTAGCTTGGTTCAAATTCTGAATCTCTCCCTAACCCTTTATTTATTACTTTGAAACAATGACAAAAATAAATGTCAATTTGCTTATAGTATGATGATTGTTACTTCTTAATAACATTAGCAACAAACTACTAAGGAAACTTTTCATAACCAAGTAAATGCAAATGAATCCAAAAAAAAAATTTGAATGTCGAGGATTTAGGAAAGTTTCTCATATTAACAATAGCGCGATGTTTTTCCGCTATTCATATCAACGGAGTTTGAATCTAAAAAATTGAATGTCGAGAATTTATGAAAGTTTCTCCCGTTAACAATAGCGAGATGTTTCTCCGCTATTCACAATCAACAGAGTTTGAATCTAAAAAAATTGTATGTCGAGGATTTCGAAAAGTTTCTCCCATTAATAATAACGAGATGTTTTTCCGCTATTCGCCTCAACAGAGTTTGAATATAAAAAAAAAATTGAATGTCGAGGATTTAGAAAAGATTCTCCTATTAATAATAACAAGATGTTTTTCCGCTATTCACATCAACAGATTTTGAATCTAAAAAAAAAAGAATTTCGAGGATTTAGAAAAGTTTCTCCCCGTTAACAATAGCGAGATGTTTTTCCGCTATTCACATCAACAGAGTTTGAATCTATCCAGATTGGTTGGTGTGAAAGAAGCCTAACTCCTCTCATCGAAGGTTATCCATCAACTCTAAACCTCATCCGCTAAATCTCTCTTTGTAAACGGTGGGCTAATGCTATATTATCTATTTATAAACGAAATATCATCAAAACCTTTGATTGTATTGGATTAATTAAGCATATAAGTAAAATTAGTTCTCGGTATACTTTGTACTCTTGGGACTGGCAACACCCACCAGCAATTATTTCTTCAGTGCGTGTCTTTGAACAAAGAAAAATAAACATCTATACCTACACTACTTACCAATATTGTAAAACATG